>CM073778.1:91641379-91941987 GCA_037158775.1 Hetaerina titia | reverse complement strand
TCTGATGACGACGGCCGTGCCGTCGAAACGTAAATATCTACTGTGTGTCCTTCTTTTATGTTTCTGTGTTTTTAATATTTATTAACTTAGTGTTTGTGTGTTTGTGCGTCGCCGAAGAGCCTAATTTTCAAGATTATATATATATATATATATATATATATATATATATATATATATATATATATAATCACAAAATGTTTATTTGATATGTGTGTCCATCCAAACCCTACCTTAACCGGTAGATTACCTAAAAAAATATATATATATATGTATATATATTTATATATACACGCACGCACTAATGTGTATATCTAATTCTTAAAAACCGTTGTCCACAAAGCGGCTTTCGTCCGCTCATAACTCTTTACTCTTTTTGCTAGTCGGTGCCTGCCTTGTGCACTTTTTTTAATACCTCAGCTTTTCTGTGATGATCGTGTAAAAGTGGAACGTCCAGCGAGGGGAAATTCTTCATCTGGTGACTAAACATCAGTGAGGTCGCAGTTCTTGGTCCACTTGTCGAACGACGAGTTCAAGTGAAATTGGACAAAACCGGCAAAGAGTCTCATGACATGCACAAGGTAGCTTATGGTGACAACGCCATGGGTATGGGATGTGTTTTTGAGTTGAAAATGTTGTTTTCACAAAATATGGGCACGCGAATGGTATGTGTGAAGTTGGTTCTGCGAGCTCTGCCGGATGAATAAAAGAAACTCGCACAAGATCTGCCAAGATCTCCTCGACCCTGTCTCAGCCACCCTACAAACCTTAAGTTGTCCTATCAGACTTCTTCGTCTTACTCCGGCTCATATAAGTGCTAAATGAACGTCACCACGTCTCTTTGGAAGCATTATAATAGGCCGTGACGGGGGGGGGGGCAGCAGTGTTCGCGGCGCCTCCTTCGAGAAGACATGGCAAACTCACTGGCAGCGGTGTGTGATCCCACAAGGGTGCTACTTCGAAGACTTTTGAGTGAATGTATCAATTTTGGCAATTAAGTTTTCTCAGTAGAATTCGTCCTACTACTTTTGGGACGGACCTTGTAGTCATTAATAAATGTTTTAAAATATGGCATGAAAATGCCACGATTCCCGGTGATTAGCCTTTTGAAAGTATACCTAATTCTATTTTATATTTACGTGTATTTCATCGGTTGAAATATAGCATGGATTGTTTGTAAATGCAGGGGAGCCAATCCTAATAATATTCCACTCTCTTTCTATTTTCAGGTAAGTGACATCATCTACATCCAAAATGGGTTTTCAATTTATAGCTGTGCAAGCTGGTGAGTAATTAATATGAAATTAGTAATTGGTAATTGTCTTAAAGGTTACACGAGGTATATTTGAAGCATAAGCGCCGTTTGGATATCAACGTATATTTGTTAAAAAAGCAGTTTTCTACAGATTTTCTCCACTTCGTAATCGCCGTTCACTCGGAAGCACTTTTCGTGACGCTGATCCAGGTTCTTATATCAAACACTTTTGAATTTTGTCTCATTGTAATACAAACAGTTCCTCGTCGTTTTCAAACCGTTGTCCACTGTTTCATGTGCGGGAAGAGGAAATAGCCGCTAAGATCGGGGCTGTAGGGTGGGTTCCCAATAAGTTCCACTTGTTTGTTGATCTTACAGAATTTTCGGCACCCACCTTGCGCACAGTTTGTGATATCCGCGCTTTTCCGTGACAATCGTGTAAATAATGGTGCGTCCAACCGGAGTGAGTCCATCAGCCAGGGCACCACTCGTCAATTGTCGATGAGAAATGTCGCAGTTCTTGGTCCACTTGTTGAACGAGGATTCCAATTGGCCCAGTTAAAAGTTGACCCATTTTCCATCCGCTGCTTTAGCTACGGAAAATTGCGATTTTCCGGCTTTGCCTCGTGTTGTTTGTCGCCATTCATCCTGCAGTACCCCGTCACCTCGTAGCCAGGCCCAAGGCAATCTACCGGCCTCTCCCTGACAGCCCAGATGCCGACCCCTGGAACGGTCTCATCCTACTACTCCTTGTGATCCTTTCAGATGATGTGTTTAGCCCGGCTCTTCCTTGAGCATGTATTACCAAAATGTCCGCAGCATAAATAACAAAATATCAACGTGCAACTCCAACGACCATGAGCGATCAAATTTTGATATTGCAGCTCTGTCCAAGACATGGCTGACTCCGTCTTTTAGCGACAGTGAATTGTTCTTCTCGCTCTCTCACTCGATTTATAGACGAGATCGTCTCTCTGGAGGAGGCGAATTGTTGCTCGATATCACATCTGTGTTTATTTTGAAACGGAAAAAAGACCTGGAGTCGTCTTTAGTTACTCTCCATTCTCTAACCCACTTATGCTCATTGTAAACTTTAACTTATTGTTTAAGACTTTGGCCTCAGTTTCCTTAAATTAGGAGAACACCATGGATTACTCAATTCCCCATTGCCGCTGAGTTATTATTCCGAGCATAATACAAGACACTCAAAACTCTTGCTTCGACTCAAAGCTTCATCAGGAAAGGCATGCTGAATCATTCCAAATGTCCCCGTAGCACTTTTTCCAAGTTCGAAACAAAATTTCACGCACACACGTTGTTCCTCTAGCTCCTTCATTGCTACCGTTGCACGCGGCGATGAACAGGTTAAGACACGTACCGGTGCTACTGAGTAACGAGTTGACGTAAACAAACGCAATACCTCTCGTTTTAGTCGTCAAATGTGTCGCTAGATGGCGCACTATAGTATGTCTCTTTTCGATTCGTTGAACGATTGGCACAGAATAAAATCAGTCCTGTCTTTTTGTGATCACACTTTGTACCCGTTTGTCAGAATTACAGAGCAACTGAGTTTCAAGATTACAAAACATTGAACGTGATTTTAATTGTATTGATGCGGGGTGATGGTGAAATGTGATCTTAATTGACTCTAAAATTTTAGGCATTGGTTCATCTATAAGTTTTCTGTTCTATCATCACTTTCATTCCTGGAGAAACGGGAACGGGAAATGGATAATGGGAATGGGAAACATAAGAAAAGGGGAAAACAGCCATACAATTCCTACATAACAAAAAGGAAAGTATTAATATCAACTTTAAAACTTACAGAGAAATTACGCAAATTTTTACAGGACACGGTGAGTTTGGATCTTACCTCAAGAAAAAAGGGAAAACGAGGAGGTGACGTGTGAATGCATGATGGGGGAGGGCACGCCAATACACAAGAATCCTTTATTGCCCAATTTATGACGAGTAAAGACGCTAACTGGAAGGTATCCTTGGAAATTTGCATGAAGTCTAAAAAATCGGGAAATATCTGCACGAGGAACCGATTATGGAAAATATTGGATAGATTTATCAACAAAAGATAAAGTGGGAACGGGGAGAGCGACGGAAAGGAAGGGCATGTAACTTATATTTTGTAAAAATCAACGAAATTATTCGTATTGGGGCTTTAAAAATATGGAACTACAAAAAAATTGAAACAAAAAATGACCCGCATCTAATCAAACGGGCCTAATTATTTTTATTTCATCACTTTCATTGCTACCCGATGACATGGAGTTTCTTTGCGATTCTCTGAGTTCATATCCCTCCGTGATGCTACTGCGCAACGTTGATGTCATCGCTCTTTACTTTTCAAGCATATCTGGATTGATTTATGTCTTATTGCTCTATTATTGGGATTTAGGGAAATTATCAGCAGAACGTACGCGATTCAAGTCTGGCATGCGTTCCGTTTTTTCCTGAAGCATGTAAATGCGATGTATATGGTCCATTTCTTTCTCTTGCATTTGAATTCCGCTTGAAGCGACATCGATTCGCGGTAAAAAGAGATTCATTTAATTAATTCGACTACATTAATTTAATTATCCTCCACTAATGAAGCACTGAAGCAAATCATGGCCGTTGGCAATAGAGTTCGTCTGCACTTGGCCTTATGCTCACACGGTGATAAATCGGTGACAACAATTGACTACATCTCATGGCAGGACTAAGCATAGTCTAACATACGAATGAGGTGGTTCTTGAAGATTCAATTGATTCGCCGAACTATTGGGGCGATCAATTTTTGATTTAGATGAATGTGTAATGCACAGATCCGACGTCAATGGCCAGAATCACATTTCCGTCCACCGACTTTTTCAAAGTTGTGGTAAATATTGTCCTTCTCTGAGGTGTCGGAAGGAAGAAAACGGGGGAGTAGTGTCCCCGGGCGCGCGAGGGAACAGAGGGGCGACCCCCATCGTATGCCAAGGGTGGCAGGTAAACGTACCGCCCTCCCCTCCCTCCTAAGTATTATATATTTTCGCTAATTCCGCACTCCGGTTTTCGAATTGCGTCATATCTCGGAGTTTACTCCAGCAATGACAGTGAAGTAATGCATTTTTCATCAAGTTTCCGGAAGGAAAGAAATTTGAGGCAAAAGAAAGCAATTCTGAAAAATAAAATTATGATTTTCAGAAATGGTAACTTAAAAATTCAGGATGATTACTCAAAGGAATTGGGTATCATGGTAACTCTCCAGGGCATGGCCTCCATGTTAACATTGATGATTCACCAACCGGAAGAAAATGATAAGGTTTGACCAAGGTGTTTTTATTGTTTCCTGGTGCCACGCTATGGATATTTACCAAATCCATGACTAATTTAATGCTAAGGAATTGATGGAATATGTAATTATATGCTAGTGTGCCCTCTACTCGAAATGGAACGAGTTATTTGATTTTTCTCGATTGAGTGGTTATACAACCAATATTCCTAAATATTTCATTCAATTAAAATTATATATCACACTTGAATGCCATAATTAAACAAATTATGTAGATTAAACAGTTGCAAGTTTCAATACCAATAAATCACAAAACCAGGGAGTCCGAAACACGCCATCGTGACATGACATCCATACACCACTCCACCTACAACTAACTCTGCAGGAATCCTTCATCTGTAACAAACATCCTTAGATCCATCTGTATCTCATAACCGATCATCAGCTCCGCTAAAAATCTAGACACAATGCGTTTTATACGAAGTAATCATTCTTGGTGTGGCGTGGCATGGCGGTTTTCCTCTTGGTACACGTGCCACTATAATTCACACACCTACTCCGAACATTGGAGAATAAGAAATGTTCACGTTATAATTAACGCGTTAAAACCGATACAAATCTTCCATTGCCCAACTACGTGTATATCGGCTGTCTAACTGAGATGATATAAGTAAGGCACACAATACGTTAAATGTATTCCTTTTTATCTTTATAACTTTAGATTCAAAGTCGACTACTATGCGTAGTAACGGACAACAATACGGGTATCAATTATAACCTTCGTTCACAGCCTCGCGTCTGCCTTAACAATGAATGCCTGAGCTTAGCTAAACAATGGATATCTTTGTTAAAGGAGGCGATTTTAAGATTTATGAAGCCTCGAGGTGGCTGACCTTTCCAATATGAAAGTCTCTCATTGAAGTGTACAAGTTTAAAATTGACCTTTCCACGGCGGCTTCTCTTATAATTCCAATGCATACATTAGTATTGTGTTGTCAAATGGAAACCTCGGAGCCCAGGCGGAACTTACGGATGGAAAATAAATTCACTAGCATAAGTTTGTGTTCGGTAGCACGTGATCTGCTAAAAAGCTTTTAATATCTCCGTCTTGAAAAGTCCTCTCTCTGTTTTCTCCTAACGACATGTGTGTTCAATTCTCGAGTCACTGGCCACAATATACCACTCGTATGAAAGCTATTCTCGTGTGGGGTCCATCGCCCTCCGAAAATTGGTTTTAGGCGTGTATTCGAAAATTAATTCAATCGTTTTTTTCCATGTAAAACAGCATATGAAGGATTCTCGGGTGTTCCACCGAGTCAGGGGTTTCATGTTCCATGTCGTGCATTGTCTTCAAGGTTGAGCCCTGAAGACGATGCACGAGTCGGGCGTCGAAACGTCGACCAACACGGAACCCCTGACCCGGCGGAAGACCCGAGAATCCTTCATGAAGCAAATGCACCGGATAAGCACCAGATCTTACTTCAATATTGTTATAGTCACTAATGAAATCCAGATTTCCTTAAAGACAACTTTGGCAGTAAATTAATGGGGCAATATACATTTTCCGATATAAATTCAAATTACATCGTTCAATTCAACACATCATACCGAGTACGGCCACACACTACTTGATTTATTGTATTTATTGATCTTGTTCAGGTCACTCTATAATTTCAAATGCCTGTACCTATCCACCCAATTAACGTAATGGAATGTTAATGCGTAATGATCGGAATTAAATTTCATTCCAAGTCCTGTAATTTGAAAAATTGTTGAGAGTTGATAAATATTGACAATTTTAGGTTTCATACAGGGGCAACGGGCTTGGAACAAAATGAGAGTTATAAGGTGTGCCTCCTTTAAATGCAATGCACTGCTCTTTTCCTCAGAATTTGGCGCTTTGCCCATTCGTTTTCATTCATTTTCCTTTCGTCTGGTTTCTAACCTTCGACCCATCTGGCATGGATAATCCTACAAGGAGTAATTATTATTACTCCCGCCAGCACAGCTCTAGGGGTCATCGGAAATCACAAGCCCTTTCACCACGTCAAAGTTGCGTATGACGTTTGCCTCCTTTAAATGAAATGCACCGCTATTTTCCTCAGAATATTTGGCGCTTTGTCATTTGTTTTTCATTCGCCGCTGTCGAAATAAATGACTCCAATCCCTTTCCTTACGAGCTACGCCTCTAGGGAAATATTTTGAATACGTCTTTACATTTTATTCAAAACTTAATCAATCAGGGTGTATTACTTTTGCTAAAATATGTGAAAAATAAAATAGATGATGTTCGTAGATTTTCAAATTGTGAAAAGTGTTGGTTATGTTAGATAACTTTTTTTAGGCAATCTACCGGTGAAAGTAGGTTTTGAATGAACACAACTATCAAATCAATATTTTGCGACTCCAAACAAAACAAAATCGAGCGAACTACTCTAAATCAGGTCCCTTTTAATCTCTGTGTACTTCTTTCCTACCTTCATCCCGTCCAACATTCCTATTCCATTCCTTAGGTCTCTTGGGGGATTTGGGCTGGGAGCCCCTTGAAATACGAAGAGAGCAAGCGAGACTTGAACTTTTGGAAGGATTCATAACCAGCGAGTTTGACGGTGACACAAAAGGAATAATAATGGCCCCACACTGCTTAGGTGGATCAGGCTACAGAGATGGTATTAGGGAGATGGATTCCAGTACGTATGGATTCAAATACTCATTATTTCCCAGAACAGTCAGAAATCATAGTAGTGGGAATCAGAAGTCCATTTGGAAATATTGAAGACATTTGAGTTGCGGGTCGGAAGAGGATTGGAAATTCAGGGATTGTGCATGTGGGTGTTTGTTGGTAGTTTGTGGGTTTGCATGTGTGTGAAAGGGTTGGGGCGAAAGGGTGCTTGCATGAATGTTTACCATGTTTGGTTTGCGGGCTATAAATTTGAGGCTTCTGCATGCGGTTTTTTCCTAATTTGAGGGGGATGCTTTAACACCCCCAGCCCCACGCCCTTGTGGCAGCTTGCGGGGTATTGAGTAGATGTAGATGTTGATGACCATAAGACGCTCTCCTACCCAAGGTGAGGAATTTAGCCCACGCTGCAGGTAGGAGGAGGGCTCCCCAACGGTGAGGGAAAAGAGATGGAAGGGAAAATTAAGGGTACCAAAAGCAGAGAAAACAATACTGTAAACAGCACTACATTACTTAATGGCATTCCAATGCGGTCCTGCGGGAGGGGTTTTAAGAACAAAAAACAGAGGGTTAGTGAAAGTGCATGCAATTGAGTATAACTAATTGTTACCTAGACGCCGAGGGTGGCAAGCGGCATTTTTGTTATCTCCGAGTGTGACCCTACAGTAATTATCCCGTATTGTCCAAGATCCACATGATCCAAGTGACCAACGTATGTTGGAGTGCGAATAATGTTCGAGACCTCGGTGTGGATCTGCGGATCTGAATTTATTTATTAAATTTAACGTAGCATTGAGTCATCTTTCTTCCAATGATTCCCATCCAACTCCATAAGCATTTCAGTGACGCTTTTGGTTTTATCGTAATAGCTTTCCACGAAACGAGCTGCCCGGCGTTGGACCTTCTCAATTTCCCGACTGAGGCCTTTTTCACACGGATCCCATACGCTACATGCATATTCTAAATGGGGCCTTACAAGAGCGTGATAACAACGTTCCTTGACCTTGGAGTCACTTCTGCCGACAATGCGTCTAATAAATCCTAATTTTAAAAATGCTTGCCCGCAGATTTTACATATATGGGTCCCCCAAGTTAAGACTTTAGTGAATATAACACCTAGATATTTCACCGTTTCAACTACTTCAAGGTCAACTCCAGCTAATTTGTAAACGAATCCCGTAGATCTTTTAAAGAAATTTACCACCGAACATTTGTTAAGATTTTAAAGCAATCCCCATTTTGAACACCATTCATTACGGCGATCTAAATCACGGGCTAGAGTTAAACGATCCTCATCCCCAGATATTTCCCGATAAATCACTGTGGCATCCGCGAACATCCTTATCTTACTTTTCAATTCGCGGTTCAAAACGATGAATAAAATCAAGAATAGTAACGGTGCGATAACACTTCCTTGAGGAACCCCCGAGGTGACTCGTACGTTGTCCGAAATAGAGCCGTCAAGGATTACCCTCTGTTCCCGCCCTGAAAGGATGTCTTCAACTCAATTTATTGCCCCCTTGTGTATGCCTGCGCCCTTTAATTTATGGATGAGTTTACCGTGTGGAACCTTATCAAATGCCTTTTGAAAATCTAAGAAGATCATATTCACTTGCCTACCACTTTCACCCGATAAAACTAAGTCATGTGCGTATAATCCTTATTGGGTCTCGTATGAGCGGGATTTCATGAATCCGTGTTGAATGTCACAAAAAAAATTAAAATTAACAAATCAATGTTTTTTCAACTTCGCCTTGTTAATTTTAAGTCAAAGTCTAGCTTGTACGTTATTGGATAAAAGTTTTACTGCATCCTTAGGTGCAATTATTTCTTAGATTAGAGCATATGTAATTGCATGCGCGTAAAATTATAGGATGTTTCTAATAACGTATGCATTACTGTGTATTAGGGTTTGCATGTGTGTGTTGGTTTTGGAATACGGTTTGTCTTTGTTCCCTTTTCTCTGTGGTGACTTAACACCCCCCGCCACAAGCCCTTGCGGCAGCTTGCGGGGTATTATGTTGATGCCTAGCAATCCTCTGCGATAGAACTACAGCCATACATGCGGAAATATAAATTCTGCAATCAATTGAGTTCATGTTTGTTCATACATACAAGCAATCTGTAACATACATCCCTTTACACATCATCTGATTTCATATTTTTTCAAAGACTACTTATCATGCGAGGTAAGAACTAGTAATTTCATTCCTCTGAAACGGTGTCTATTTATTAAAATAGTTAATGCATATATTTATTTATTCATGTACGAGTATGTGTACATGCAAATGTGTTTTTCCGTGTGTTTATATATAGTATGCTAATAAATAATAGAAATAGACTTTAAAATAAGGGATATAAATTCCAATTCAGATAGATTCAAATACTCATTCGTTCCCATAACAATCAGAAATCGTAATAGTAAGAAATCGAAGTCTCTCTAGAAATATGAAAAACATGTAAGTGGCAAGTCGAAACAAAATTAAAAATTCAAAGATATATAGGTTTAAATGTAGGTGCATGTGTATGTTTGTTGGTAGTTTGTGGGTTTGCATGTGTGTGGGGTGAAAGAGTTCTTGCATGAATGTTTACCATATTTGGTTTGTAGACAATAAATTCGTGGCTTCTGCATGCGGTTTTTTCTTTGTAAATTACGGGTGGTACCCTAAAACCCTCCGCCACAAGCCCTTACAGTGGATTCCGGGGTATTGAGTAGATGTAGAATGTTATCTCATTATCGAACTGATGATGTGCTCTAAGATTTCGCAACATATAGTAGTGAGAGATATGGGTCTCTAATTTCTGGGGTCCTCCCAGTCATCATTTTTAAAAATAGGCGTTATTTGCGCGGTTGCCCAATTCTTAGGGACTTTGCACTCAGTGAGCGATTTATTAAGAATAACTTCGAAGTACGGGACGATGTTGGGAGCTAAATGTTTTATCATCCTAGCTGGTATATTTTTGGGAGCCTGAGATTTGGTGGGTTGGGTTTGGCAGTAATTTGGCCGATGCACATAAACCTGAGTGGCGTAAGATAACCAGGGTCCAGTGAAAAAACACGTAATTTCATTGATTATCCTACCGGGGTTCACGTTATCGTAACAACGAATAATCTATCTTGATGGAACCAAGTGATTCCGGCTTCGCACGTGACGTGCTACGCGACATCTCCGGTGCCCTGAAATTCCTCACGGTGTAAACTCCAGCGGAAGAATTAATTTATGAAGACGACTGTGTTTTAAACCTTTTTAACCGGTGATTTAAAATAATAGACATGACTAATCGAGGGTTAATCCCTTTGGTCGAACGTGATATTGAGTCGCGGAAACTCCAGTGGGCGATTGAATTGAATGCAGCAGCGTTCGGAGCTCCAGAGTTGGCGCACCCACGCCTGCCGTCTCCATCCACCCTCTCTCCTTTGGACTTTGTTTCCTTCTCTCTTCCTTCTCTCGGTCCTACCTCGACACTCTTTGTCTTTTTCCCTAATCTCCCATTCCAAGCCTTCCTCTCTATAATTATTAAGACTTCCCGCTCCGACCGTTATTCCAAATGTTTTCCCATTAACGCCTCCCACTTCACTTAGCCCCTCTGCTACCAGGTGTCTCTCTTTAATCACCCCGTCCATTCTCCCTCCCTCCCCACACCAACCCCTCGCCAGTCGCATAACTCTCGCCGTATTCCCGCCAAACCGTTCTTGTCTCCCGTTCACCCTTTTCTGGAGTTCATTTATTCAGTGGGGTTGGCGGAACGGGGGGGGGGGTGTCGGTAAGGGTTTGAGCCTGCCCCGCTGGAGGTCGGGGATGGAGGGTCCTCGCTCTTGGAGTTCGTTGTCAAAAAGGGTTTGATGCGGGGTTGTATGGGGGGAGACTGCGGGGGTGTGGTAAGGATTTAAAGCAAGGCCCTTTTATTCTCTGACTTGGGAGGAAGGAAATAAAGACGAGGGGAGCGAAGCAGTGACTGCATTCGTGCGGCAAGAGAGTTTTGTGCCAAAGGCGTGGGTGGGGTGCTCGGAACGACTTTTATTTTCTACCCCTCAATGCTACACTACCCACATTTTTATGCCCTTCCTGCACTCCCCAAATATTTAAGAGAAATGAAGAGAGGGGATTTTTGCTTGGCAGAAAGAGTATTTAAATGTGTAGCGCGGTCATGAGGAAAATTTTAACAAATATTTAAGCTCCATTTCTTCATAAACCACCAGCGCAGTATTCAACCCATAGGTGGGTGGCTTCGTACACTTACGTGTGGAGAAAGCTCGCCAGCCAGTGCCATTCCCTTCCGTGTCACCTGTGCTTTCCCAGTTAGTTCTACAGTCCAAAAAATCATGCAGCCCTTATTTTTACTCGAAGAAGTGGAGAAGCATCACTTAGATTTGAATCATTGACCCTCCGGACAGTGTTTGAAATTTCTACCAAAGAATTTAAATCGCGAACCCTTGGGACAAAGATCAGGCAGAGAGAGAGGAAGGCTGACAGATAGGGAGGAAGACGGAGAAAGAGGGAGAGGGATAAAGAGAGAGAGGTTGAGAGACGGAGGGAGTGATAGGGAGAGCGAGGAAGAGAGAGAGGGAGTGGGAGGAAGATGGAGGCAGAGAGAGAGGAGAGAGTGAGGTTGGCCGAGAGAGAGGAAGACCCTTTAACGCACGCGGTGGAATTTTAATTATAAACGTTAAGGTAGAGATTTTATATATTATCGCACGATGCACTACTCTCGACACTGCAATGAAACCTCCACCACTTCTCTCCTGGCTAAATGGGGGCATTGGGTGGAGGAGGCTGGAGGGCTACACTAGGGTCTGTGGCGCGATAAATTCCTTAAATAAATTCCCACGAGACGGCTTCCTTCTCGGCCCACCCCGCGCTCCACACACCCCAGGGAGGACCAGGAAAGGGATTGGCGGCAGTGCACTGAGGCGGTGTTTCTGGAGACACCCGAGGGGGGCGGAACGTTCCGGAGGTAAAAGAGGCGATTGAGATACAAGACTGGACAGGGGGCCAAAGGAAAAGTGGAGCTTACCCCCGCACAGCACGCACACCTCATACCGACGGCATTCTTATAAGTGACCGCAGCGCTTCTTCTCATCTCATCTCCGAAATTCTATTCTTTTGACTTTTTTCTTAATCTCTCCATTTGCCTTGGATTATTATTCCCGGTTATGCCATTAATAAGATTTGGTGCGAATTAACATTGTTTACGTGTACATTCGTTTAATATTAATTATAATCTAGCTACAACAGTGTAATAATATATATTACATACTCTCAAGAGTAAACCAATTGTGAGTATGCACTCCAAGATTTGTCCGATACGTTGCAATCTATCATTGCTTTTTCTCCCTATCCATTTCCCCTCTGTTATTTTGTATGCCTTTTCATTTACGATTATTATTGTTTTATACAAATAGAGTTTTTGTACATTTATAGTACGCTGATGAATGGTATAAGCAGTTGCTTACGGTTACAAAATCAGTCAATCGCGTACGTTAGGATCACATTCAAACTTAAACGAAACGTCCAAAGATGTCGATCTGCTCTCACGTTACGAAAATGTTTCGTGAATTCAAATCCACTATCACGTTATTAGAGAATCTTTGAAACTTTATTAGGTCCCTTCCAGGTGCGAAGAGTTGAACACAAACCAAAACTTCGTGAAATGTAGCGAGACCTATTTACGTATACTTGGACAGTGATGGATTCATTTAGCACCCGCTCACAATATCCATACACTCTAGCCTTCTTCGACAGGAATTTGTCAAATAAATTCAGAATTTTCAAATATAACATCACTCTTGCCGTGTCTCATAGTGACGGAGGTGAAACTGCAAAGCATCCCAATCAGTGAAAAGTATGTTTTCTCCCTGCAGAACAATCGCTATCTCAACTCCCTGCCATTTTTACATGCTCCAATGCCTCATTTTGTGCGAAAGTAATTATTTGCATGCTGCAGGCTTCCCAGCTGGTTATCCACATCATCTACATAATAACCCGCAAGCCGCCGCAAGGGCGTGTGGCGGGCGTCTTAGGTCACCACCCAAAAAAGTGAAAAAACACCTCCCTCCTAAGAGAAGAGAAAACACCTATCTCCAGGTGTTTTCTTTGTATCATTAGCGTTTCCCTCGGGCAGGTTCGGAAACCGATCGTCTCTCTCTCCCAGGGGATGGTAGCACAACCCTGGAAGTTAGTTCAATTTCCTCTTCTATTTGAGGTAATCTGTCATCAGACAGGTTAACCTTATTCACAAACTTTGGTTTAAACACTATGGCCTTAAAAGATTCACATTTTTTACAGGATTTGAAAAGGTTTGGTAAACATCTGTGACAATAAATGAAAGTAGAAAAACTTTGTTACAATCCACCACTTTATTTTCGATACTACTAGTTTCGACGCTACGGCGTCATCCTCAGGTACAAAATTAAAAGTCACAAACATGCATATATGTACCCTCTTCAAGAAAGGATGGGGGGGTTATGGGAAGAGGGGGGGGCGGGGAGGGGAGTGCGGGAGTAGGTATGAAGGAATGGGTATATATATGCATGCGTGGAAGAGGGTATATATATGCATGTTTGTGACTTTTAATTTTGTACCTGAGGATGACGCCGTAGCGTCGAAACTAGTAGTATCGAAAATAAAGTGGTGGATTGTAACAAAGTTTTTCTACTTTCATTTATTAAAATGAACTTCCAAAAAGTTGAGGCTGAAACTATTGAGGTGATCTGTGACAATATTTGCAGCAGTAACATAAAATCATCAATCCAATCACCACTAATCCTAAATTTGTTAAATAGGATAGATGCATCACTCTTGTAGAATGGTGTAGTTTCCATTCTTGTTCTGATATTAATTTCTCTACTTCATCCACCTTATGACTAGCATATTGCAAGTCTTCTAAATTATTAGTGACATGTTTAAGTGGTGCATACAATTTCACTTGTTCAAACTTTAGTTTGACCCCATCGTCCTCACCACGGTCATATATAATGTTTATATCAGGTATCACACCCTTGTTGGTGGTATTTGAGGCTACACGTATTTGAGTTTGAAACATTATATCGTAACTATATCCTCTACACCTGTTCAAGAATTTCAATTTACCCGAACATTTTAACAATACATCAGTGGCTTTCCTCATTTTCACAAAGTATGCAATAAATACAAATTACCCAAAGCCGTACTCTTGGGGGCACTAGTTAGGGGACACGGGGGAGGGTGCAAAGAATAAGGATAACAAAACTGCACACACTCTCTCTCACTCCGGTATTTGCAGTGCAAATTGACCGTTGCAAGTCACAAACACACACGCACTCAGGGTTTACGGGGGAAAAAAAACCCCTCGCCAGGGACCACACACTCAGACAAGGCAAACAAAACCACACGCACTCCTTCACTCCGGTATATGCAGTACAAATTGACCGTCGCAAGTCGCAAACACACACGCACTCAGGGTTTACGGGGAATTTTAACCCAACGGCAGGGACCCTTCACTCAGACAGACGTAAAAATAGAAATAGTAAAGGAACGGCACGCACTCCCTCACTTCGGTATATGCATTGCAAATTGACCGTCGCAAGTCTCAAACACACACGCACTCAGGGTTTACGGGGGTTTAACCCAACGGCAAGGACCCTTCAGGAACAATCAGAAGGTATTTTTCTGATGGGTTGTAGTAGTGGAGCTTCGCATTCTTCCTTGAAGTGGGTAGAATGCACAGGGAATTCTTGCTTTCACATCCTCCAACGCTCACTCACTTCTTTACACTTGTCGAACACACTATGGGAAATTTTGCAGTAATACTGCTTAGTAACATTCATAAAATATATACGGTTTCTCCGGTTGAATAAAAATAAATGTAGACCCTAAGGCTATTGGAAAGGGAATCACACGATGCACATTGAACTGCACTCGATCCGTCAGCGGGATCTTCAGGATATAGGCCAGTACATTATGGTTTACAAACACATCAAATTCCACAACTTTTAGTAAGACACTGCCTATAGTCACACCCGAAGGATAGGGTAAGGATAGGTCTTTAGGTATCTGGGTATCCTCAGATTTCATTATCCTTACTATTTCGGCCGGACTTATTATGTGAGGTTGCAGTATACCCTTTTGTGCATTTATAATAGAGGCCAGCAGTACCTTATACCTTCTCCTTATTTCCTCCATTAGCCTATTCAACTGGATCATGTGTTTGTTAACAGTGATCAATACAGAAACTACCCCGAATTTCCTTCGTATTTCTCCCTCGTCTTGACTAAGGTGTTCCTCTACTAATTTTAAATTTTTCATCAGGGATTCCTCGTTCCGCTCCAACCCTCGAATGGTCGTGTTCACTGTTCTCAGGGTGGACTTAACTACGGTCATTTGCTCTTTAGCCAATTGCAAAACGTCTTTCTGTTCTTCCTCTAATTTCCCTATTTTTTCGCTGTAATAGCTAGCGTCTTCGTCATCCATAGTCCCAAACAATACCTTTCCCAATTCTCCTACGAAGTTGAGAATTCCCCTTTTGATCCTCAACGGTTCTTCATTCGGTTTAGCTTCTGCGCAATCAGTCCCTTAATTTGTTCGATTTCCTCTAATTTGTGCGGTGCATATTGTATTAAGGTCGCACAGTCTGTTAGACTCGCCCAGGAGGTATTTTGATATATATTGCAAAATCCCTCCGTCGCGCTGACATACTGTTGTACTTGATTAAACTGTTCATTTAGGTTTTTAAAATTTACGTAACAAACTAACTTCCACTCAGAATGATATAACTGAGCTTCTCTCTCGTTCTCATAATATAACCCAGGGGATGCTGGGATGTTGGTAATCGTATAATCGAATCCCGCCACTAGGTAAAAGATCCACATTGTCGTTATCAGCACGGCGGCGATCCCTTTCATCGTTCCTGCAAAATATTAGAAAAACAGTTTCAATCTGTTCGCGTGTACCTTCACACATTCTAGATATTACTTCACACCGTCTAGATATTGCTACATTCACCCCTTCCACTTTAGTGACTAGATACGGTCCTATCCATTGTGCGGATAACTTTTGGGACCTACCTCTCCTGACCGACTCATCGAACAGTAACACCTTGTCACCGGGTTTGAATATTTCAACCTTCGTTTATCTGTCGTAATATCTCTTATTCTTCTCCTTTGCTTTTAGCAGATTTTCTCTTGCTTTATGATAACACGTTTGTAATCTGGACTTCAATTCTTTCAAGTAGTCATCATAGCAATATTGCGTAGCAGGAGTCTTCTTTTGAAGATATCCAGGTATGTTGGCTGCTCTGCCAAACATTAGTTCATGCGGTGTGAATCTCGTAGCCGTAAGAGGAGTTGTGTTGTAAACGAAGATTGCATAAGCAATCCATTCATCCCAGTTCCTTTGGTCTTCTGCTATGAAGTGTCTTAAGTATTCTGTCAAAGTTTTATGCGTGCGCTCCAAAGATCCGTTGCTCTGCGATCGAAATGCCGTGGTCTGAATCTTCTTGATTTTCAGCATCCGGCAAACTTCCTTAAATATTGCACTTAGGAAGTTTGTTCCTTGATCCGTCAGTAACACTTGAGGAATGCCAAACTTCAAAATTACTTCTTTCACAAAGGCCTTTGCTACTGTCTGAGCACCTTGCTGCTCGATGGGAATGGCTAGGGTGAATTTTGACAATTCGTCTTGAAAAGTAAGTAAATACTTATTTCCCTCTTCTGTCACTGGATATGGTCCGCATATGTCCATTGCACATTTTTCCATTACCATCTCCGGCGTGCTGATGATTTCTAAAGGCATTCTTGTCTTCTTGTCGCTACCTTTGTTTTTCTGGCATTTTTCGCATCTTCTGATGTATTCCTTTACCTCTGCCTTCATACCTGGCCAATCGTAGTACATTTTTATTCTGTCGTACGTTCTCGCTACTCCTTGATGACCCCCTACTGGTGAGTCATGGAACTCGTGGAGAATCTTCTTTCTTCCGAGATCTTCGTCTCTTCTCTTCCTTCTTCATTTTCATCATCTTCCTTCTCTTCCCTTCCTGGCTTATTCGGGGTGGTAACATGATGAACCCTACTGAGAGTGTCCGCGATTACATTTTGAGTTCCCTTTCGGTATACCATTTGGTAATCATACTCTTCCAACTTCAATCTCCATCTCATAAGTCTCGAACTCGGGTCCTTCACACTGAAAATCCACACTAGGGGTTTGTGATCGGTCACAATGGTGAACTTCCTTCCGTATAGATAAGGACGAAAATATTTCGTCCCCCATACAATCGCTAACAGTTCCTTTTCCACGGTCGAATAATTCTTCTCGGCCTTGTTGAGCGTCCTGCTTGCGTAAGCCAGCGGTCTGTCCTTCCCGATGACTCGTTGCGATAACACACAACCCAATGCCTCGTTGCTGGCATCGGTGGAGAGTATGAATTCTTGTGAAAAATCGGGGTATTGGAGAACAGGTTTATTCGTCAAGAGATGCTTTAATTTCTCAAAACTTTCCTGTTACTCCTTACTCCATTCATACTTTACTTCCTTCTTTAGCAGGGTGTGCAGTGGCCTGGCGATCTTGCTAAACTCAGGGATGAACCTGCGGTAGTATCCCGCCAGTCCAAGAAATCCTTTCAGTTGCTTGGTGGTCATGGGTTCAGGAAACTCTTGAATTTTTCTCACATTGTCTGGATCTGGTTTAACACCTTCCTCCGTGATCACGTGCCCTAAATAGTTCACTTCTTTCCTCAGAAATTCGCACTTGTGTGGGTGCAGTTTTAGGCCATGTTGCCGTAATCTTTTCAATGTCTCGCTCAGTCTCTCATTGTGATTCACCAGAGAATCTGCATAGACAATTATATCATCCAAGTACACCTGACATTTGATCCCTTGTAGTCCACTCAAAACAGTATCGATAAGCCTCTGAAATGTGGCTGGGGCTCCTTTTAATCCAAATGGTAGTCTCAAGAATTGATAGTGATCAATGGGTGTGCTAAACGCCGTCTTTTCCCGGTCGTCTCGCCTTAGGGATATCTGGTGGTACCCGCTCGCGAAATCAAGGGTGGTGAAATAGCGTGCTTTACCCAGCTGATCCAATATTTCCGCTATGTTAGGGAGGGGGAAAGCATCTCCTACCGTAACATCATTCAGCCGTCGGAAATCTATCACTATTCTCCATTTCTTCTCTCCGATGGCGTCCATCTTCTTAGGGATCACTATTATCGGGGAATTCCAGGCGCTACTGCTCTTCTCAATTATCCCTTCTTTCAACATCTTTTCCATTTGGTTGCTCACCTCCTCTCTATGGATCTCAGGTAGACGGTAAGGTTTACTTTTTATCGCTTGGTTAGTTTCAAGGGAAGGAGTGGGAATTACATGTTCCACTGCTTTCGTGCATGAGAGTGTGTCTCCCGGTAGGTGGAATACATCACTGAATCCTTCCAAGGTTTTCAATAATTCCCTCTTTTTTTCCGCGTTCAAATGAGTCAGTCTAAGAAGGGAGATCATTAAAACCCTCCGCTCAGACACTGGGTCAGACTTTTCCAACCGCAAAATTTCCTTTTCCGTTTCTACCGCTTTCAGCTCTATTTCGGGAAGCACTATCACCTCGTCTTTCTCGTTAGTATTGACCATACTAGTGATACACTCGCCGTCCTTGCCCATGGTGAGCGACTCAGCCAAATATATCCCAGGAGCATTTGTTTGTTTTTCGATAAGTCCTTCCCCGACACTCTCAGTCGGACACTTCACTATTACTTCACTTCGCGCAGGCAGCTTTAACCATCTGACCGCATTTACCCGTATCTCTTTATTTTACTGTGCCAACACCCCACGCATGACACCAATTTTTCTATGTAGTGATCTCTTGATCTGACATGGAAAGGGAGATTCCTCTCGAGTGGCTGCGAAGAATCTCAGGGAGGATCTTTGGTCACTTAAGAGTTATTACTCAAAGTAAATTGGAATCAGCAAGGAGTTTATTTGAGATACAGTAGAGTATAATGGCTGTCTCCTGGGTCTGACGTGACCCGTCCAAGAGCTACCAGATAAATGATTAGAAAATGCCCCTGTCTTCTCCTTTTTGGGGCGTTTAAATGCCCTCCTCTACCACCGGAACTTTGGGGAAGAGATGGGGTGGCGGTGAAAGGAAAACAGGGGAGGGGATTGCAAGATCTCTTTCTCCATGCTCGGCTCTAAGCGATAGCGGTGAACTTTGCGTTATCGGACTCCGCTTCGGCTCTAGGCGATAGCGGTCAATATTATCTCCCCCACTTGGATTTATATTTCCGGGTCGTCTGCTGCCCTCTGTCGAAATGCCTCTTGTCTTGTCACCGTAGCTGAGCGGCAATCAGTACAATATTCTTCCCTAGTGAAGTGTTGTGCGGTGTTAGCTTTAGTTTGGTGATATAGTTCAGGTTACTTTGTTATACTGTTGTTTGTTATTAGTTTGCATAGTGTGGTGGTAATTTCAGTAGGTATTCTAAGTGGCTTGTAGTTATTTGCTTCCCGCTCCTCCGACTGGTTATTGGTGAGTACGCTCTCTCTTTTTCTCTTATTTTCCACTGAGTAGCAACTTTAAGTACAGAGTCCATTACATTAAGTTACTATACTCGTACATATTAATTTATACTACCACCCTATATAAAAACATGTCTTTAGCATAGCAGGTTTAGGTTAGCTTTTATTTTTATTTTTTGGGGGAACTCATTAATCAAACTAGGATGGCTTCAACTATGTCTCCTGTTACTTGCTTAAAAACGCTGGTGAATGCTCGGCTCTAAGGGCTCGAATCACCACATTAGAGAATATGGTGCGGGAGCCATAACCAAAGATTAACGGCCGGGTGATCTCTCTCGAGGGGGATAGTGCTTGAGGTAGGAAGTCGAAAGTCCGTCACGTCGATAGGGCGGTACGGATTCGTCCGATTGCTAAAAGTGGCTGAACGATCAAGGACTTACCTTGTGCCCCACCTCCCAATGAAGGAGTGTCGCCTCTCCGTAGATCGGACGATTGGAGGGTTGTCTCTCGGAGTAAAGGTAAGGTAACGCTGCGGCGGGAATTGGACACTGCAGCGGCAGTTCCAATCCCCCTCTCCAATAGGTACCAGGTGCTTTCGGAAGGGAGTGCTACCGTGTCTGCAGCTCCTACCCCTACACCGATAGTGCCGCCTACGGTAAGACGGACGGGAAGGGAGGGAATCATAGTGATAGGTAGTTCGAATGTCCGCCGTGAGCTGATCCCATTGAAGGAAAGGGTGCGCCGTTTAGCCTTTGATCAACGGGTGACCGCTTGGTGTACACCAGGCGAGGAATACCTCAGGTGACGAAGGTGATCGAGGTGGCGGTTAAGGGCACGAGGTGCTCTCGGCTGCAAGTCGTGGCCCATGTTGGCACCAACCACGTCACGGACCGTGGAACCGAGGAGGATTTCCGTTCCCTAAAGAAACTGAGCTCCGAGATGAAGCGAATTCAGGGCGTCGAGGGAGTGCGGATGGGTTTGACGATCTACAGTATTGTTCGGAGGGAGGATCGCAGGTCTCTGGTTCGCAGCCAAGTGGAGGGATTATACCAGAGACTTTGGCGTATCTGCTCAGACATAGGAGCCTCCTTCGTCAACCTAAGACCAACCCTACGATCGTCCAGGACTCCTCTGAACCAATCCGGGGTCCATTACACGTCAGAGGCGGCGAGTAATATAGCACATAGGATACTAGACCACTGCAGGCCTTTTTAGGATAGAGGGTAGGTCATTTAGGGGGTCGGTTATTTCTTGGGCTAGCGAAGCTAATATGATTGTTAAAGATATAAAAAAACTGACAACACTGGCATTGATGTAAAAAGATATCATTCTCTCACTAACCCTCTACCTGAGCAGACGTACTTTCAAATCGCTCCTTCTAAATATATAATGGTCCTTTGGCATCTAGGGACGTGTGGTGCAGAGTCAACGAATACATGGTTTCGTTTGCATA
Source organism: Hetaerina titia (assembly GCA_037158775.1). Classification (NCBI taxonomy): domain Eukaryota; kingdom Metazoa; phylum Arthropoda; class Insecta; order Odonata; family Calopterygidae; genus Hetaerina; species Hetaerina titia. The sequence goes on along the minus strand of CM073778.1, from coordinate 91,920,853 downwards.
GTCTTCGTATTGTTTTTTGTTATTTATCACTATTGTGTAGTAGTATTAGTTTATCTTAGTGGATTGTGGTGGTTTTTTCCTTTGCCTCTGATTGGTTATCGGTGAGTGTTTTCTTTTTCCTAGTACCTTCTTTTTCCTCCAAAAAGCAGGCCTTATCCAAGAATCGTTTTTCCTGCTGAGGCTTCATATTCCATTCCAAAGTGTAAAATATTGAGTGAGCTAAATTTAGCTATCCCCTATTAGAAATCTGAGCAAAGTGTGTACAGGTTAGTTGTTTTGGGCATTTGGTTGTTAATTACGATAACTTCACCTTCACCTATTGCCATGCTCGAAGGCACTGGCGAATGAACCGGTCTAAGGGCTCGTATCGTCATGTTAGAGAGTATGGTGTGGGAGCTTCGTTCAGAGATCGCCGGCGGGAGGGCTCCCCTTGAGAGAGATGGTACTTGGAGTCGGAATACAAAAACCCACCAGGCCCTTAGGGATGCATGGATTCGTCCGAATCCTACACGTGGCTGGGCGATTAGACACCTACCTCGTGTCCCATCTCTCAACGAGGGAGTATCTCATGTCCGTAAGTCGGACGATTGGAGAGTTGTATCTCGGGGCAAGGGGAAGGTAACGCTGCGGTAAGGATTGGAATCTGCGGAGGCAGATACCATCCCCGTCTCCAACAGGTACCAGGTGCTGTCGGATGACAGCACCATCGTACCTGCAGCTCCTACCCCTACTCCAAGGGTACTGCCTAGAGTAAGGCATCAGCGATCGAGAAAGTAGGGAATCGTTATATTAGGCAGTTCTAACATCCAGCGTATAATGCAACCGCTGCACCGCAGAGTCCAACAGGTGGAATGTGTTGGATTCTTGTCGTCCTAGGGTGTACCAGGCGGTGGGATGCCCCAAACGACGCAGACGTTGAAGGCTGCCGACAGAAATACGGATGCTTAAAGCCACGCATTGTGGCTCATGTGGGAATAAACGACGCTTAAGAAGCGTCATTGCCCCTTTTTAGAAATTGTTTTCCTAAAATCGATTGAAGATGGCCAAGTACCTCGCCACTGGAAGCTAGGCAATATAACTCCCATTTATTATTGCAGGGATAGGGATAAACCAACTATTTAACAACCCAATTCTTTGACATCGATCTCTTGTGAAATATCAGAAAACATAACTGTCAGTAACATAATGAGGTTTCTTGACAGTAGGAAAATGCTAAGGTACAACCAGCACGGATTAAGGAAGAGCAGATCTCGCGAATCACAATTAGGTGTTTTCATTCACGATATACTTAGATCTACATCTACTCAATACCCCGTCAGCCGCCGCAAGGGCGTATGTTGGGGAACCACCCGTAAATTAGCGAAAAATAACCGCAAGCAGTAACCACTAATTTATAGCCCACAAACCAAACATGGTAAACATTCATGCTCGAACCCTTTCGCCCAAACCCTTTCACACTCATGGAAACCCACAAACTACCAACAAACATACACATGCACAATCTTTGAATTTTCAATTTTGTTCCGAATGTTAATTTAACTGTTTTCAATATTTTTAAATGGACTTAGGATTCTTACTATTATAATTTCGGAGTGTTATGGGGAAGAATGAGTATTCGAATCTATCTGTATTGGAATCTATCTACCTTATTTTACCTTTGTGGTGTAATCTACCTAAGTAGTGTGGGGACATTATAATTCCTTTTGTGTCATCGTTAAACTCGCTGTTTCTGAATCTCTCTAAATTTCAAGTCTCGCTTGTTCTCTACGTATTATAAGTGGCTCCTAGCCTAAATCCCCTAAGAGACCTGTCACACTTCTGTTCTTATAAAAACAATTTTTAACGAATCTGGCGGGTTTTCTCTGGACTTAATCTAATCCTTTTTTCCAGATTTTCTCCCAAGGATCCCAAATACTTGCAGCATATTCCAAATGTGGTCTAACCATAATAAAATAACACCTTTCTTTAACTTTCTCATTACATTTCCCCACACCCCGTTTAATGAAGTCCAGTTTCTTAAAAGTGGGTCCGCATATTGTCCTGTTATGTGCTCCCCATGACAGGCGTGGTGTTACAACTAACCCCAAATATTTTACTCGTTTGGCCGTAGTTAGTATTGAAGCTTGTATTTCGTAGTTTAAGTCCTGTTCGCCACTTGTTCAAAACTGCGCATTTGTCTATATATTTGTATTGATCCCCATTTCATGCACCAATGCGTGATAGTGTCTTAAGTCTCTAGAGAGTTGCTCGCGATCTAGTTGGCTCCTTATTTCTCTGTATTTTACCGTGTCATCAGCAAATAACCTGAGATTACTACTATCGTGTGCGCATGAGTCATTAATGTGTATTAAGAATAGAAGAGGCCCTATTAAACTTCCCTCGGGGACGCCCACAGTTACATTACTTCCATTAAATCTCTTTCCTAAAATCGTTAGAAGAAGGCTCAGTGCATCACGACTGGAAACTAGCCCATATAAATCCTATTTTTGTCATTAATGTATATCAAAAAAGAAGAGGCCCTATTACACACTCCTGGGGGACGCCTGAAGTTACATCTCTTACCTTTGAGAACAACCCAGCGATGACTACTACTTGTTTGCGATTTGACAAGAAGTCTAATCCAATTAATAATTTTCTCATTCAATCCATAGCATCTAAGTGTGTGTAACAATTTTTTGTGTGGGCCTATATCGAAGGCTTTTTAGAAATCTAGGAGTACTGCGTCGACTTCATTGTTGATTTTTCCCTGATCTAAGTATATCGTGAATGAAAAGAACTAATTGTGTTTCGCAAGATCTGCTCTTCCTAAATCCGTGCTGGTTGTGGCTTAGTATTTTTCTACTATCAAGAAACCTCATTATATTACTGACAATAGTGTTTTCTAATACTTTACAGGAAATCTATGCTATGTAAATGGGTCGGTAATTGGTTGGTTCATCCCTATCCCCGCCTTTATAAATGGGAGTTATATGGGCTAGTTTCCAGTCGCGAAGTACTGAGCTATATTCTATTGAGTTTAGGAAAACAATTTCTAAAAACGAGGTCATGTGTTCGGCTAATTCCTTTAATATTATAGCAGGTATTTCTTCCGGACCAGGTGCTTTGTTTGCTCTGATACTAGGTAGCAGATGTTCTATTCCCTTCTTGGCCAGTGTAATATCATTCATGTGTTCCCCGGGTGGGTGTGGAGGATCGTTTTATGGGTTTATTTGTTTATTGTAGACGCTCTGGGAAAACTTGTTTAAAATGTTTGCTTTTTTCACGCTGTCTGTAATCATTTATCCGTTTTCCGTCTTCAAAGAATGCACAGTTGCACGCTCACCCTGTATTTCCCTAACATAAAACCAGAATGACTTTGATTTTCCTCCAGATATACGCTAAGCATTTTAGATTTAAAAGAGCGTAGGGCTGTGAGCAAGATACTTTTCGTTTTACTGCGACAGTCTTTAACTTTCTGTTTTGATGTATCCACATAAACAATATCGTCACTTTTTAAAATCTTTTTAAAATTTCGCTGTTGCCTTCTTTGCCTTGTTAATGGCCGATCTTACCTCCCCGTTGTACCATCTAGGTTCCCTATTGTCGTATTTAAGTTTGGATGGCACGTACGTCTTCATTCCTTCGCGCAAAATATTTAAGAAATAATTCCAGCTTTTCTCTCTATCGGTTGTCAGTGTTTATGTCTCATATTCTGGCAATTATTGTTTCTAATATTCTCGTAGTCCGTTAAAATTCGCCTTGTTGAATAGGCATATTTTACGCTTTTCCTTGTTAATTTTCACGAACTTAGTTTTAAACTCTACAAAAATTTAGATCTGGTGCTTTCCCGGCGTATGAGCTTGGTGAAGTTTCCAGCTCGACTCGTGCATCATCCCTAAGGACGATGCACGAGTCGAGCAACGAAACGTCGGTCATCATGGAACCCCCATACAAAAATTGCCTTATGGTCACTAATTCCGTCCATTTGTCGCGGCGGACATAGGTGGGGAGGTCGGGTCGATAATGTATGAAGGCAACCTTCTTACTTTAAATACATTTATTGTCTCAAGACATATATCGAGAACACAGTTACAATCAAGCCATGGAGAACAATTTACAACTAATCCATGGCGAACAACTTACAACTAAACCTGGTGGGCACTCGCGGGATAAGTCGGGAGCGAGCCCATCAGTACCCCGTGGTCCCGTGCTCGGTCGTGATGGTTGCCGGCTGGTCGCACTGGGAACAAGTCCGAACCAATGCTCCTATCCGACGCAAGGCGCCGAACCCGGCTCCGTACTCGGTCGTGATGGTCACCGGCGGGTCGCACTGGGAGCACGTCCGAACCAACGACCCTTATGTCGCCAAGCACAAGACTCTATGACGCAAAGCACAATACTCCCCGGACCCTTAGGCATGAGACCCATATAGTATACGGTCTTGTCCAGTAGGGGGCGTCGTTAATCTTCCTCAAGGAATGACGTCTCCGCGAGCCACGCGTGGACCCTTGCCCTGCGGGGGTCACATCCGGTTCATGTCCTGTGCAGCATTTGGACACCCTCAGTGCAGGACGGTGGGGAACTCTTTGTAACTAATAGCTTGCAGCCGCGCGGCCATGTCCTTGCGACACATTATTTCAATGTTTGTTACGATTCCGGGCGTAGAAGTCGCGAAGATATTAAGTACGCTGTGGCCCCGTGTGGGCGATTTAACAATTTGTTCTAAGGAGTGCTTTGGGAATATATGAAGGGGCTCATGGCATGATTCTGTTTTTGGCGGATATTCTTAAGCAGTACTTGTCCCAGTCAATTGATGTTGGATTTGTGTCACCAGCGATTATAATAATACTGTTCTATGCCTGTTACTAAGAGAGGATATTTGGTCGTCGAACTTATGTATGATATCTGTACTGAAATCAGGGGGTCTATAAAATGAGCACACAAATAGGCTTCGTTCGTTTTGGTCCTTCATGTCACACCAAACGCCTTCTATGCTGTTTTCGTCGTAATCGTACCTTTGGCTACTAAGATGTAACTTTACAACTATGAATACTCCCCCACCCAATCTATTAGGTCTGTCCCTTCTGTAAATTGTAAAACCGCTTGGATAAACTTCATTGTTTGTTACATCTCCCGTGAGACAACTCTCCGTTTCAACTACTATGTCAGCGTTTGTACTTTCAAAGATGTGATCAATATCCGATATTTTGTTTCTAATGCTGCCGCAATTTAATGTTATAATTTTTATTTCACCAATACCTTTTTATTTTACGGTTTTATGTACGCTAAGTAAACTGTTTTGCGACGATTCGTGGTTTACAGGGGTTTTAGTATTATATTCGCACGCATTACTATCTATTATGTATTTCGAGGCACCGATTTTTTAAAATTTACCTGGGTTGTATGTTGTATTAAAGCAAGTTTTTGTTTGTTCTGTAATTTTTGGGATCTGTGTGGCGTAACCTCATGTCAATTGGCAAAAAGCGCTGGATTCTACTTTATTTATTCCAATATATGACCTGCGCTCTTGCCTTCCAACTATGCTAAACCCTAGAAAGATTTTCGTGTAACCCACGTGCTACACACTGTGATTCTATGGCAGTATAATGGACCCCGGAGCGATTTAGGGGTACCCGACACAATGAGAGGACAGGCCTCAGATCAACAAATTCCGCTCCGATTTCCCGACAGAATCCCAAGAATATCTCGTTTAAACCTCTATCGGCTCCAATCGAGCCTTCCGCGGTCAGTACGTCAGAGAGACAGACAGACATGATGGAAGTAAACCTTTTTCTTCTCCATCGGATTTAGAAAATCCTTTTGAGGCAGGGTTGGTATTTATGTGTTGTAATTTGTTGCAACGTCATGTACATGGTTATTGTTATTTATGAAGTGATTTTTAAATATATTATTTTTTAGATTTATTATTATTATTAGTTTTTTTTAAATTTAAATATATTTTATTTATGGAGCATCTATTCCTGGTTGGTAACTGGATATAAGGTGTGGAGCATGTCAGTCGGGTGTTATGAGTTGTAGAGGGTTTGTGGGGATTTAAGTTGGGTCAGGTGGGAGTAGATTAGGAAGATTGGGAGCGTCTGGACCATTTTTTTTTCCCTTTTTATATGGAGAAACAGGAGTTCTGGGAAAGTCACCGTGTGCAAGGTTTAGAGTAGGACGAATACTGACGGTTTGGGGGTGTTTGGAGCGTGTTTTCTTTTTAGGGTTGCGGGGAAGGGATTTCATAGTTTGGTGTGGGTATTTATATAGGCCTGTAGGTAGGGATGCGGACCAGAGATTAGAGATTAGAGGGTTTTTAGCTAGTTTGAGCGACCTTCTGTAGCTTATAAGGCCCGTAAATATGGCTTCTTTTATGGTGTTTAATTTCCATTCCTGAAATATATTCCTATTCGGAACAAACCATGGGACCCCACGGGCGAGCTTGTTTTGCCATGTTTGGAGTCTATTAATAGCGTAGTCAGCTACTGTAGCCCATACTGGCGACGCGTACATTATTTGGGGTATCAATAACGAGTTTAGGATATCTATTTTGTAATTAAGGGAAGTTTTGAGGTTAGGATCAGCAAGGGTTGGAGGGCGAAAGAGGTTGCACGGATTTTGGAGATTTTGTGGTCGATATGTGGATTAAATGAAAGTTTTGAGTCCAGTACTACTCCTAAAAAGGTGTGGGAGTTTTTTTGCGGTAGGATTTGTTGATTGAGGGTGAGGTAGGCATTGGTGGATTTGGAGGGATTTCTGGTGAAGCACATTTGAGTGCGTTTAGTTGGTTTAACTGATAACCCCTACTCAGCAAGCCAGTCCTCGACAAGGTCGAGGTGATCTTGCAGAGCATCTACGGTTTTATGTGGCTACTAGCTCTGTGCTGCAATAGCACTATCGTCAGCATAGAGAAATTGGTGGGTTAAAGGGTGAGTGGGGATGTCGTCGATGAATATGTTAAACAGCAGGTGGCTTAGTACTGCACCTTGGGGTACGCCAGTGTGAATAGGTTGAGAGGAAGATGTGTAGGAGTTATGGGATATGAAGAAGGTGCGGTCAGTAAGGAAGGATTGAATCAGTTTGAGGAAATACAGGGGGATATTATTTGGCTCAGCTTATACAGCAGACCATCATGCCAGACCCTATCAAAAGCCTGTCCAATGTCGTGGAAGAGGCACAATACTACAAATACTTAATTTAATTGGGACCTACAACTCCGCCTCAACCCGTTTCACCTTCGAGGGCATCTCCTTAAAGGAGCGCAGGATCTCTTCAGATCCACGTTCTGAGGCGTCATTTGTTCCCATATGAACCACAATGCGTAGCTTTGAGCAACCCGTATTAGAGACGGCCGCCTTCACCGCCTGCGTCGCCTGGGGTACCCCGCCGCCTGTTATACACCAGGACGACAAAAATCCAAAACCTCCCTCCTGTTGGACTCTGGGCGCAGCGGATGCATTATACGCCGGGCGTTAGAACTGCCTAATATAACGATTACTTCCCAACCAGTATAACGATGACACAAAAGGAATTATAATGGCCCCATACTACTTAAGTAGATCAGACCACACAGATAAAGTAAGGCTGATAGACTTCGATACAGACAGACTCAAATACTCATTCTTTCTAAGAACGAGTAGAAATCAAAATAGTAAGAAAACGACGTCCTTTTAGAAATATTAGAAAACATTTAAGTTGAGATTCGGAACAATATTAAAAAATGCAAAGATATTAGGTTTAAATGTAGGTGCATGTGTATGTTTGTTGGTAGTTTGTGTGTTTGCATGTGTTTGGGGTGAAAGAGTTCTTGCATGAATGTATACTATGTTTGGTTTTTGGACTATAAATTTGTGGCTTCATCATGCAGTTTTTTTTCTTTCTAAATTACTAGTGAACTAGGCGGGGGGTGCCCTACCACCCCCCGCCAAACTTCCTTGCGGCGGCTTGCAGGGCATTTAGTAGATGTACGAGTGGTTGTATAATTGTCTTCCAAGAAGCATCCTTTTGTGTCCACACATCGCTACCAGTGGGTTTTCAACGCCTTCTGAAAGATGGTGTCTTGAAAGCTGCTAAGCTCTCTCGTCACGGCATGTTGTAACGCTTCCACCGATCCGTGGTGACTTCCTTTAAGGGTGGATTTGAAGGGAAGGAAGAGAAAGAAGTCTGGTGGGGCAACTTCAGGGCTGGCGGCTGAGGCTGGGTTGCCACATTGAGCCGAGCCAGGTAGTTCGTTACTCAGAGAGCACTCGTGGCACTGACCTCGCATATGCATTTCTCATGCTCATATTTTCGCTCGCATTCAATACACATTCATTTTATGGATGCCAAGTTCATCAGAAACCATGCGAATACAAAATCTGCAATCCATGTCCAGTAAGGCCTTCACTCTTGCAAGGTTTTCCTCACATTTTGAGGTCAATGGGCATCTTGAACATTTGGTATATTTATCATTTTCTCTACCCTTCTGAAACAACTTGTGCCACACAAAAACACCCAATCTACCCATGTCGTTATCACCATAAGCTTCCTTGAACATGCCATCGATCTCTTTCCCGGTTTTTTCAAGTTTCACGCAAAATTATATGGCGTGCAACTGTTCCAATAACCGGTTCATGACGTAGCGTAACGAAGTCAAACTTCTATTTATGTATTAGTAGACTTTCTTTGTTAGTGGTTTAATTCGTTCATATTACACATAATGAGATGCTACTTTACGGAAATCGGTATCAGATTTTAAAAGTTTTTTTAGCTCTCTCGCTCTCATCAAAAGTTTCGTAATGGCGACGCCACTTTAGAATGTAAGGCTATATTTCGTACATATTCCCGACAATATTTGCGTGTGCCTGTGCGCTTAAGTCATTAATGAATGTTAAGAACAGAAGAGGCCCCAATACACTTCCCTGGAGGACGCGCGAAGTTACATCTCTTTCCTTTGAGCACATCCCATCGATGACTACTATTTGTTTGCGGTTAAATAAGAAGTCTCTAATCAAATTAATAATTTTCTCATTGATTTCACAGCATCTAAGTTTGTGTAATAATTTGTTGTGTGGGACTTTATCAAATGGTTTTTTGAAATCTAGGAATACAGCAACGAGTTGTGTGTTTTTTCTTCCAATGTAAGACTATCGTTAAATACGAGACCTAATTGTGTTTCGCAAGATCTTCTCTTCCTAAATCCATGCTGGTTGTGGATTACAATTTTCCTGCTATCAAGAAACATTTTTATGTTACTGACAAACAATGTGTTCTAATAATTTAAAAGTGATCAATGTCAGGTCGGTAATTGATTGGTTTATCCCTATCCCCGCCCTTATAAAATGGAGTAATGTGGGCTAGCTTCCAGTCGCGAGGTACTGAGCTATCTTCTATTGATTTTTGGAAAACTATTTCTAAAAACGGTGGAATTTCTTGAGATAATTCCTTCAATATTCTAGCAGCTCATCCACAAGACCCGGATGAGGAGTTTTTCTGACTGTGAAAATATATCTTGAAAGCAGGCAATTTGCATTTGAAAATAAAACACAGAAAGTGTTCGGTGCACCTAACTACGATCTAATTAACCCTACAATAATTAACACACTTTCTATTGGCCTCCACACTTAGATTTTATTTCACTTGATAACCTCAACGAACAAATATACACATTTACACGTAAAAATAATAATACAATCAACATAATTGGTGGTGATTTCAAACTCCCTGGCATCGATGCAGACAGCATTAAATCTCGGACCCACGATCGCGATTCTCGTAAATTCTTATGAAATTGGTTCCAAGAACATCGCACTGACAAGAAGTTCGCACTATACCCGTGGAAAGAATATAATGGACTTATTTCTTACGAACACACCGGAACGCATTATTACTGTACCAACTGACGAAGACTTGGGTGATCATATATGAGTTATTATCAATTTGGACGAAGAAATAAAGTATAAGTAAGCGCGATTAAGTCTTTGCCACAGTCAATGAAATTTGGACGGAGTTTGTCAAAATTAATCAACAAGGAATCACAGATTTTAGCTGCATAAATGCGTTCAGCAAACGGTGAACCCAGGTAGTAAATAAAAGCGTAAAAAAGCCCTTCAAAGGCAAAGACTGTTACACTTTAATGTAAACAAATCAGTTCTTAACACATCACTCTTGGAGCATAAACAGTTATTGGACAATGCTGTTCAACAGCATTCATTCACCAGATTCATCAGATCGACGCCGCGGAAGCCTAAAGATCAGATATTGGAAAGTATGGATCCTCCAAAATTAAAATCAAAACACAATTACGTAGCCTTACAAGACATTAAACCTTAAGTATTGCGAGTATTTGGACACTGACCCTAGCGCTTTCTGGTCATATATCTGGGAAGTAAATTAAGGTAAGCATACGGTGGTTTCCTAAAGGGATTGTAACAATATAATTCATGCTGAAATTGAGGGTAAAGCTAAATTTCTAAATAAATTCTTCCAAAGATTTTTCACGAACGATATAAACACCGCGTTTCTCCAAGAAACAATGCATACTGAACCTTTGACAAAAATAGCAGCGGACAAACAAGGAACTGTACATTTGCTCAAAGAGATATAACCCACAAATCCCCGGCTCCCGAAAACATACCCACCACTCTGATAAAACATTTGGCCCCTAACATTGCACCGTACTTCGAATTCATCTTTAACAAATCCCTCACAAAGTTCAAAGTCCCAAAGAATGGTAAAACCGAACAAAAAACGTCTATTTTTTAAAGCGGTGACAGGGCGGACGCTAGTACACACGCTTCAACACGGATTCAGGAAAACCCGCTAATACGAGACCCAATTAGGATTATTCAAACATGATTTAGACAGATTGGAAACTTATGGAGTACACGAGAGTATTATTAACTGGATTAAACAATTTTTAAGTGATCGTGTCCAAACAGTCATCCTGGACGGTGTATAATCCGATACTGTCAAGGTCACGTCGGGTGTACCACAAGAAAGTGTCATAGGTCTCCTCCTTTTCCTTATTTACATAAATGACCTCAGTACCGTAGTTAATAGCAAGCTCCGTCTTTTCGCCGATGATGCAGTAATTTAAGGGGAAATTCGAAATCCCAAAGACAGAGTCGTGTTAGCCAACGACCTAGATGCAATTCAAAATTGGTGCGATGCGTGGCAATTGGAATTAAAATTTTAAAATTCGTAGTAATACATTTTTGGGAAAAGAGTTATTCCCTCCTTTATAGTTACAAAGTGAAACAAAACAAAATCGCAAGGGTAGATTCCTTTAAATACTTGGGTGTAACAATTACTCCCGATCTGTCCTGGGGAAAACACGTACAATAAATATGAGGTCGTGCTAATAAAAAATTGGGATTTCTTAATAGAGTAAATGTGACGATAAGTGAAAGAACGATGCTTCCTTGCCTTGGTCAGGCCCCACCTAGAGTATGCTGCCAGTATATGGGATCCTCATAATATAAATTTGATTTCGGAATTAGATCGAGTTCAGCGGAGGGGGGCTAGATTTGTCAAACATTGTTATGACCAACGCAGCAGCGTATCCACTTTGCTAGACAATTAAGGTAAGGATTCTCTTACGCAGCGGCGTTTACAATATAGATTAAACTTATTAAAACATTTAAAGATGGGCCCTTTTCCGATAACATCAAGGATATAATACGAACCCCAACGTATTACGGTCGAAGGGATCACGAATGTAAGATTAGAGAGATAGACTGAAAGACTGACAGGTTTAAAATGTCATTTTTTCCAAGAACGATAAGGGACCAGAATGCTTATAGCCGAAATTCCCCAGGACTTAGTTCATTACAATAAGTATTCATGTACAGGTTAGGGACTGTGCGAGGATATATATACATATGTGCATATGATAAAAGGCGAACACAGGACATGTGGGGAAGGCGGTTTTTGAGCAGATCACGAATGTAAAAATGTTTCCTTGACCGGGATTTGAACACCGGATCTTCCACTTGCCGGGCGGATGTGCTACCGTTACACCACCGAGGAAACTTAATTTACCTTGAGATCTGCGATGTTTTTAAGACGCCCAAGTGCTCCGAATCATTTGCCAAAGGAAGGCTTTTAGGGAGCATATATAACTTTTGGACGGCACAATAGAACACAGAATAAAACAGATAACACCTTAAAGGACACTCACACTGTAGATGATTTAAGCTTTCGTCCTACTCCGAGGCCTTCTTCAGGTCAGACTGAGAGGTTTTGAGGGAAGAGTGCCTGGGGAGGGGAGGGGGGGCGGAAGGTTTAGGGACTGTTGGGAAGGAAATTAAATATGGCGGTTAAGGGTGGGAATTTTAAAGGATCGGAAATATAGGATGTATGCGGATTCGCGAGTTCTCACCTCTATGTTGGTGGTTGAATCGGGTAGGGATTCTAGAACTGTTAGGAAAAAGCATTCGTCAAATGATAGGTTGTGTGAACTTGCGTGTAAAGGGATAGGAAGAGAAGAGAGTGAAGCAGAATTACATGAGTAGCGGTGATTGTTCATTCGGATGGATAAGGGGGTAATGCATTCGCCTATGTAGAATGAGGTGCTCATCTACAGTGTGTCCTTTTACGTGTTATCTGTTTTATTCTGTGTTCTATTGTGCCGTCCAAAAGTTATATATATATATATATATACCACATCAATATCTAAATACATAATACATACATAAACCACCTCAATTATCATTCCCAAGAAAATATGATGGACGCAAAACAGAAATTCAGTCCTGGCAACTGCGGGACTCGGCCCAAGGGGCCGTGTGTCGTGCCCGGCAGCGGGGGAGGCAAGGCTTCCGCGGTCGTCATCCCACGAAATCCTTGCGGGGGAGAAATAACAGCAGCAGGACAGAAGATGCAGAAGAAGACGAAAGTAGTTAGAATAGGAACCTGGAACGTCAGGACAATGTTGAGGAGAGGGAAATTAGAAAATATTAAGCGAGAGTTGGAAAGAGGTAATATAGATGTTTTAGGCCTCTGCGAGGTGAGATGGAAGGATAGCGGGGATTACTGGAGTGACAATTATAGAGTAATATACAGCGGCGGGGACGAGAGCCAACGAGGGGTTGCCGTAATTTTAAATAAAGGGGTAGGAAAAAGCGTAGTCAACATAGAGCAAGCGACAGATAGAATTTTACTCGTAGAGATTAAAGCAGAGCCGACGAACTTGGTCATTGTTCAGGTATACATGCCACCGAGCAACCACAAGGAGGAAGAAGTCGATAGGATGTATGATGAGTTAGAGGATATCATCGCGAGTGTTCCTGCAGGGAAACATTTGATAGTGATGGGGGATTGGAATGCGACGGTAGGCGAAGGAAGAGATGGTGGTGAGGTGGGGGACTATGGGATAGGCACGAGGAATGAACGCGGGGAGAAAGCAATTGAATTCTGCAGGAGACAGGGGTTAGTCATCACTAACACATGGTTTAGACACCACAAAAGGCGTAGGTATACATGGAAAATGCCAGGTGACTCAGAAAGGTATCAGTTAGATTATATTATGGTTAGCCACAGGTTTAGGAACAGTGTGATAAATTCGCACAGTTTCCCAGGAGCGGATGCGGACTCTGACCACAATTTAGTTGTTATGAAATGTAATGTTCGTTTCAAGAAGATAAGGCAAGGGCGGCGGGCTAAAAAATGGAATTTAGAAGCAGTAAATGAATTAACGAGGAAGGAGTATCAGGAGGCTGTAGAGAAAATGATGGATGACGGTAAAGAACTGAGTACTATCGAAGAAAAATGGGAATGTAACAAGAAAGGGATATTGGAAGCCGCTAAAGACACTATAGGAACCGTTAACGGGAAAAGGATAAGGAAACCATGGGTAACGGAGGAGATGATTGCAAAGATGGATGAGAGAAGAAGATGGAAAAATGTAAACAGAGAGTTAGGCAAAATGAAGTACAAAGAGTTAAACAATAAATTGAGAAGGGCCACAAATAAAGCAAAAGAAGAATGGTGGAAAACGCAATGCGAGGATATGGAAAGTTTACAGAAGAAGGGTGAAATTGGTGCTCTATACAGCATGGTTAAGTTATTATCGGGAAGTAAGAAGGCAAGATGTGTGCTAACAGTTAAAGATAAATGGGGTAAGATAATAGTTGAACCAGGAAAAATCCAAGAGAGATGGAAGGAATATATAGAAACACTGTATGGTAAAGAACTTAGGCCGACAAGGTTAGACATAGAAAAGGAACATGACGTAGAAGAAGATAGCTTAGGTCCAGGCATACTCGACGATGAAATAGAAAGGGCATTAAAGGAGATGAAAGCAAATAAGGCTGTGGGGGTGGACAATATTCCTGTAGAAATGTTGAAATGGTTAGGGAAAGGTGGAAAGAAGGCCATATATGGACTGATTCTAGTATCTATGAGGAAGGAATCTGGCCGGAAGATTTTGTGAGATCGGTGTTAGTTCCTATTCCAAAAAAGGCAAAGGCTTCGTCATGTGAGGATTACAGAACAATAAGTTTGATATCCCACGCAGCTAAAGTTATTCTCAGGATCATCAACAAAAGGATAGAGAGTAAGGCAAATGATTACTTAGGGGATGATCAGTTTGGGTTCAGGAAAGGAAGAGGTACGCGTGATGCCATTGCAGTAATGAGATCACTAGTCGAGAGGAATATAGAATACAATCAGGACGTTTTTGCCTGTTTTGTAGATTTCGAAAAAGCGTTTGATAGAGTGAATTGGGAAAAATTAATGCGTGTATTGCAGAAAATAGGAATGGATTGGAGGGACAGGAGACTGATCCGCAACCTGTACATGTCTCAGACTGCTCAGGTGCGAGTGGGGAACGTAGAGTCCGGATGGGCAGTGTTAGGAAGAGGTGTAAGGCAGGGTTGCCCATTGTCACCGGTACTGTTCAACGTATATGTAGAGGAAATGATTAAAGAGGCATGGGAAGAACTGGAGGTAGGAATGAAAGTCGGAGGGGAATTCCTAAAATCGGTTAGGTTTGCTGATGACCAAGCATTAGTTGCTCAGTCAGCCAAGGGGTTGCAAGCATTGTTGAGTGAATTGGAGGTTCAGTGCGATAAATATGGGATGAGAATAAATATTAATAAAACAAAGGTTATGCGATTTTCCAGAAAGAAAAAGGCTAAGCTAAATATTAAAATAGGAGGGGAAAAAATAGAGCAGGTAGAACAGTTTACATATCTCGGAAGTGTTTTGGACCAACACGGTCAAAGTG
Organism: Hetaerina titia; assembly: GCA_037158775.1. Taxonomy (NCBI): domain Eukaryota; kingdom Metazoa; phylum Arthropoda; class Insecta; order Odonata; family Calopterygidae; genus Hetaerina; species Hetaerina titia. Next base: position 91,905,666 of record CM073778.1, on the reverse strand, counting down.
GTAGGGACGTAAGGAGAAGAATTGCGCTAGGCAAGGAGGCTTTCTCAAGGAGGAGGGAGTTGATGACGGGGACGTTGAGTAGGGATGTTAAGACAAGACTCGTAAAAACTCTGATATGGAGCGTAGCTATGTACGGCGCGGAAACGTGGTCGCTGAAGCAGGAGGATAGACGTAGATTGGAGGCTTTTGAAATGTGGGTGTGGAGAAGAATGGAAAAGGTGAAATGGACCGAAAGGAAAACAAATGAGGAAGTACTAGAAATGGTGGGGGAGGAGAGGGGTTTGTTGATAGAAATCCTATGGAGGCAGGAAAAATGGATGAAGGGCGTATTGAGCGGTAGTGGAATGTTGAAGAGGGTAATAGAGGGAAGAATGTTGGGCAAGCGAGGTAAGGGTAGGAACAGGATAGGGATGTTAGACGAGATGAAGGGAGGAAAGAAGTACACCGAGATGAAGAGGGACCTGATATAGATTAGTTTGCTAGGTGGGGAGTCACAAAATGTTTATTTGATAGTTGGGTCCATCCAAAAACCTACCTTAACCGGTAGATTACCTAAAAAAAAAAATATATATATATATATATATATATATATATAACTTTTTTAAAATTTGTATATATATACATATATATGTATGTATATAAAACATGTTAAATATAGTATTTTTATGTATTTTTTATTTTTTTTCTTACAGGTTCCTCCCACCTTTCCTCACCTAAAGCCCAACCCCCTCAACACTTACCCTTTCCTCATGGTGCTACACCCCCTGCCACACACCTTTTTGGTGGCTCGCAGGGTATTTATGTAGATGTAGATGACTTAGGTCACCACCCAAAAAAAAGGAAAAAAGAAAAACCGCATTCCAAACTAACACATACATTGGGAAAACGAAAGGGGCGAGTATCAGGGAGCAATCTTCGAATCACTTCCTTAATGAAGGTTAATGAAGGGAATTTGTGTTCGCCGCGGGAGGGCGTGGCACTCCCCCGTCTGGGGTTCGTTTGTGAGGGCGGGGGGGGGATGGTGAGGGGCGGAAGTTAATTCCGCCAGCGCTGGATGAAAAAGGGATATGCACTCGACTGGAAGTGATGTCCAAGATGCTCATCATTCCATGTTTCCATCTTTGTAATAAGGTTGATGGGCAGGGGTCCCTCCGCCCCGTCCTGCGATCCCATTCAGTCATTATGAATGATATTGTTGCAATCCCTTATGCAAGCCACGTTTTTTGCCCCCGTTTACTTCCCTATCATATGCCCAGCCTGCTTTGGGGTCAGTGTCCAAATACTTGCAGAGTACTTTACGTTTAAGGTATTGTAAAGCGCTACTAAATTGTGTTTTGGCTTCAATTTTTGAGGATCTATACTTGTCCAATAGATGTTTATTCTCCATGGGTGATTAGTTTCAGCCTGCTTTATTTATGCTTTCATTTATTTTGAAATTTTCCGGAAAATAACCACCACAGACCACATCATCCCCTTCAACTCCCGCCATCACATATGCCACAAACTTTCAACTTTTCATTTTTTACGAAACAGACTGTTAACCATTCCTCTTTCCAGAAACAATTTTGTTCATGAACTTAATATAATTAAAGATTTAGAAACGTATAATGGCTACAAAGGCAGTTTAATGGATAAAATGCTACACAGAAAACGTTCATTTCAAGCCAAATAATTTTTATACAAACTAATGAATGTGGTTGGAACAGAATACAAATGGTGTAAACTCCCTTTTTATGTTTTAATTTCACAGAAGAAAGCGAATTTCTTTTCAAGGGAACAATTTCGTATAGCCTTCTACAATTGGAATAACTTGAAATCATTTTTGAACTCTACGAAAGACAAAGTAGTCAAACTGAATAAAAGTGGCATTCATAGGTTAATTTTTAACGACTGTACTGCGATATATATATATATATATATATATATATATATAATTCACTAAATAGTCACAGCAAACACAAACCAAAACACATTAAAGAGGGACTCACAAGTTCTCGAATTTTCGGTGGTGCAACCACCTTTCTCAAGAGGAATTAAGAACAGAACTCAGTTCCTAATTCCTCTTGAGAAAGGTGGTTGCACCACCGAAAATTCGAGAACTAGTGAGTCCCTCTTTAATGTGTTTTGGTTTCTGTGTTTGCTGTCACTATTTAGTGAATTTTATTGTGCACGTTCGTGGCTTTTCCAAGAAAGTGAATATATATATATATATATATATATATATATATATATATATATATATATATATATATATAGGTCAAACGGGGAGGTCGATAAAACACGGGCGGAAGAGCATAAATGCTGTTTTAGGAATTGTGACCTCAAGAAATTGCACTTCGCAAAACGTGTGGAAAAATAACCATGAGAGTGATTTCAAACCCAGAACGCTGACAATAGATGGACAAGTGGGAGGAGTTTGAAATTAGAAAGAATTTAAAAACGGGTCATTTAGTGAACGAATTATTGTTTGAATACCTCTCCCCAATCCTGGAGATACCCCTTTCCTTCACCGAAACACACAACAACCCACCCCCCCCCCCACTGCTAACCCACCAATCACTGACGCTTAACACTCCTATTATTCTTCCCATTTACGCCGATTACAACCCGATTCAACCCCTCTTTCTTTACCCCCTCTCCCACCCATTCCACTCTCCCTCATGAATGCTATATAAACGAGCCGCAGCTGGTTTTATTTTTGTACCTGATGATGACGCCTAAGCGTTGAAACTAGTTGTACGATAATAAAGAACAGAGGATATATACATTGTCTTCGTAATAAAATAAATACTGCTTTATTTATCCTATAATGTAACATTCTCTGCTTTCGAAGGGTTATTGACGCCGTTATTGTACCACCTGGGGTCACGATTTGCTTCGACGTATTTTACAGGGATGAAATCTGTGATATCTTGTTAATTAATTTTGACAAACTCTGTCCAAATTTCATTGACCGTGGCAAAACTTAATCGCGCTTACTTGCACTGTATATCTTCGTCAGTTGTTACACTACTAATGCGTTCTGGTGTGTTCGTAAGAAATAGGTACAATTTGTTATTTTCAAGGGTGGGAGTGCGTGCTGCTTGATGGAGCGAGTTTCTTTAAACCAATTTTAATAAGACATATCACGCCTGAAACATCTCTTTTTATAAGAAATTACAAGATTGGCGATCACGGGTCCGAGATTTAACGCTATTGCTGTCCCAAACGATACCAGGGAAGGTAAAGTCATTATGTTGGTGCATGCACCAAACACTTTCTAACTTATTATTTTCAAATGCAATATTGTCTGCTTTCAAGATTACTTTTCACAGCCACGAAAACTCCTCCTCCGGGTCTTGTATCTCTATCGTGTCGGTAAACTCTAATTTTTATTGGGAAAATACCTTGGTTATTGATGTCATTACACAACTAACTCTCTGTGCCTAATACTATATCAGCCGAATGACATTGGATTATGTGCTCGAGATCCGCTATTTTATTTTGAGGATGCTGCAATTTAATTTAAGTATATTTAGATTATTTTGATCTTGAATAACGCCCGTATTTGTTTCTGACGATAATTTAGGACGCGTTTTTTGGGAAGTGCATGTCTAATGTCTTTCTACATTAATGTCAGTGTGTTCGGTTACTTTTACATGTGCATGCTTATGTTTGTTGTTAGATTGGGGATATCCATGTGTGGGGTGAGAGGGTCTTACATAAATGTTTACCATGTTTGGTTTGTGGACTATAAATGTGTGGCCTCTGCATGTGGTTTTTTTCTTTTTAAAATACGAATGGTGTCCTAACACCCCCCGCCACACACCCTTGCGGCGGCTTACGGGGTATTGAATAGATGTAGATGAGGCTGGGTGCGTGGGTTCTTCTTGATGTCAACCACTGAATTGAATTAAACACGAACCGTAAATCATCCATCTAAAGCAGCATCATTCAATATGGATAACCTTTAGTTTTCTAGTGAACAGAAACAATTTGAATAAAAATTTAGAAAAATTATTTCTTTTGCATAGCTAATCCTTAGTTCATCAGTCCTCTTGAAAAACAACCAAAATAATCACAGCGGTTGTTATAAACGCAAAGGAAACGAGTCGATTCCTCTCCTTGCGCCATACCCTTGTGGCCGAGAAATATGTGATGGTCAAGATAAATTTTCCGAATTTGGTGATGTGAGGGTCGACCGAGAAGGAATTGGCGTCGTTGCGGTCGAAGTGGTCCACCCGGTCGAACTCAAAAGAGGGGACAGCACGCTTGATTTCGATTGTTCGTGTCGAATACATGCACGAACCCACACAAATATCCTGTGAGCCACCGGTCATGAGCGAATCCGCGTTTTAAGGGGGTTCCTCCCCCGGCAAGGCGTGTTTGCGGGAGGACCGCGATCCAAGGAGAAGGGGGGCAAGGAGTGGTGGCAACGGATGTACAGTGGCCGAGGGGTTAACAGGGTGGGTGAGGAAGGGAACAGCCGCCGGGGGAGGGGTTAACGCAACCAGGAACCCCTCTCAAAGGGGGCATGGGAGCAATCAAAGCGACGGCGGGCGAGAGAGCTCGGGTCGGATGGTACCTCACCCACGTTTGCCCCGGGGAGGCCATCGCTATGAACACCACCGAACAGCAGCCCTCCCTCCCCCTACTTCACGACAGTAAGCAGAGCACACTTCCCCGAGGCTCCGAGTGCACGTGACGCGCGGTGGTGGATGTTTCACCCCTAGGAGCCGTGAAGTGCGTTCGGCCGAAGCTCAAAGCGAGTACTAGATTACTCCCCGGCGACACGCAACTCCAGGCGCGTCCCCTACATCTACATCTACATAATACCCCGCAAGAGCGTGTGGCGGGGGGTGTTAGGTCACCACCCAAAAAAAGGAATAGAGAAAAACCGCGTCCCCTCTCCCAGCGGCGCTGACTCGTGGAACATGCGACTTTTCTCCACTTCCACCGAGTCCGGCTTCACTTGTCACAATTCACGTGCCATCTAAAGAAAGATTAACGAGTGTCGTAGCCTCGCTGATCGACGCGTAGATCGATTTTCATTGTTTGAAGTGACGTCATATTTTCAATAGATTCGTACCAATATTCCCGGAGTCACCTAGATCAAGTCTCAAAATGAATCAATGAAATTTGAAATGAAATGAATGCATAACTGTGAATTCAGGTGTTGAACCTCTCCGTTATGCTCATTGCACCTACATGTATGTTGTTGTGAACATACCTCAGTTTATCGCACATTACAATGCGTCTTGATTCTAAAAGATTTTTACAAAGTAGGAGGTGTGTTCAAAAATGAACGGGAATTTTAATTTTTCGGACAATAACATTTATTTATTCTTATACGTTGTTGTTGTCACCTTGTAGTACCCATTGGAGAGTATGCACTTGTGCCAGCGCTTCTTCCAATTCCCGAAACACTTCAAAAACACGATCTTTGAGATAGCCTTTAGTTCTTTCAGCGATGCGCTTTTAATGCCATCTACGGCTGTTTAACGACGTCCCTTCAAGGCTCTCTAAATGTTTGTAACAGGAAGAAGTCAAACGGAATCATATCTGGCGAATATGGAGGCTGGGGCATCGTTACAGTATTATTTTTGGCCAAAAATTCACGAACAAGCAATGATGTATGAGTTGGTGCATTATCGTGGTGCAAAAGCTATTTTGAAACGAATTTTGCTGCCACGCGTTTCATACACAAAAAAATGGAAAAAATGTCATGAAATGATCCAATCGATAGGCCAACATCATCAATCAGCGACCTCTCTAATTGTGATTCGGTGATCGTTCATAATCATTTCATACACTCTTTCCACGTTATCATCGACTGTTGATGTGCTCGGGCGACCAATGCGTTCGTCATCTTCAAGTTCTTCACGGCTTTCTTGGAAACGCTTATACCATTCGTAAACTGTTGAGTTACTCATATCAGACTCACCAAAAGCCTTTGTTAACATTTCACACACTTTTTAACATTATATTTCATTTTTTACCCGAAATTTGATACAAATGTCTTTGATCCATTTCCTCTAATAAACGAAAATCGCCGAGCTCATAAAACGTGTCTAACCTTAGTGGCTTTCACAAGGTCCACAATAAAACCAACTGAGGGTTTTATCATACTTCAGAGGCAAGTACACCAACATAACAAAAAAAGTTGGATATCGGACTCTCCAAACCCGCGAAATGAAAAAATTCTCGTTATTATTTGAATAAACTTCGTATTCTAATCGCAATAAATGAATAGTTAAAGCGCCACCATGGACTTCAGTTACGAACATCGAGGCGCTTAGAGCAACATAAGTGAGCTTAATTGATATTTCCAAGGGTATTTCATATGATTATCTACATCTACATAATACCCCGAGGGCCGCCGCGATTGCGTGTGGCGGGGGTTGTCAGGTCACCTCCCAAAAAAGGGAAAAAACCACATTCTAAACCTATACATACAAAATCCACCGAACCCACATAAGTACATGATTTCATAGAAACATCATATCATCATCATAGTTGGAAGGCAAGAGCGCAGGTCATACATTGGGATAAATAAAGTAGAATCCAGCGCTTTTTGTCACTTGAGATCAGGTTACGCCTCACAGATCCCAAAAATAACAGAACAAACACAAACTTGTTTTAATACAACATACAACCGACATGTAAAAGTAACTGACAGCCCTGGCATTGACGTAGAAAGATATTTGACACGCACTTCTCCACAAACGTGTCGTAAATTACGGTCAGACACAAACAAGGACGTTATTCAAGAGAAAAACAATCTAAATATACTTGTATTAAATTGCAGAAGCCTCAAAAATAAAATAGCGGATCTCGAGCACATAATCCAATGTCATTCGGCTGATATAATATTAGGCACAGAAAGCTGGTTGTGTAATGACATCGATGACCATAAAATTTTCCCAATAAACTTTAGTTTACCAACATGAGAGAGGTACAAGACCCGGAGGAGGAGTTTTCGTGGCCGTGAAAAGTAATCTTGAAATCAGACAACTTGCATTTGAAAATGATAACATAGAAAGTGTTTGGTGCACCATACTGCGATCCAATCAACCCAACATTAATTTACAGGGTTCGTCCTAAAAATAAGTGTACTAATTTTTTCCCGCCGCTCCAGGCTCGCCCAGCACCGCTATGACGGGCTGCGATTGGAGGGGGGTATGTTGGCAAGCGACGCTGAAACAGGTAGTCGGCTCTGAGCTGTGGTGTAGTGAGGAGCTCTGTAAACGCGAACCTCCACGCTCGACCCACGTCACGGAACGCGATGCCGAAGTTTTTGGAGCAGCGTTATTCCATCAAATTTGCGGTAAAGCTTGGGAAATCGTCTACCGAAACTGTCGGTATGATTAACCAGGCCTACGGGGAGTCAGCCAGGTCCAGAAACATGATCTTTCGGTGGCACAAGATGTTCGTGGAGGGCAGAGAAGAGGTCGACGACGAACCACGGCCTGGACGCCCATCAACGACACTCACCGACGAAAATGTGTGAAAAGTTCGCGATGTACTGAACTCTGATCGTCGTCTTAGTGTTAAGAGCAGTGTAATGTGCCAAAAACAATAGTGCACGAGATTATTAGGGACCAATTACAGATGCGAAAAATTTGTGCAAAGTTGGTGCCGAAAGTGCTCAGTGATGATCAAAGACTCAATCGTATGGAAATCGCGACACAATTTGCGGATCACTTTGCGGATCAAAATGATCCACATTTTTAAGAGAACGTTGTTTCGGGTGACGAGACGTGGGTCTTTGAGTTTGAGTTTGAAAGGAACGCGATACGGGACTTCGGACGCCGTCAAAGAGGCCGTGACGACGTGTCTTCGAGAGGTTCCCGATGATGCCTTCGCGGGAGCGTTCCAGGAATGGGAACGCCGCTGGAACAAGTATATCAACTCACAAGGGTCCTATTTTGAGGAATATTAGCTCAAGATATGTAAAAGTGTAATAAATTTTTTTATCCTGAGGTCAGCACACTTATTTTCCGGACGATCCCTGTATGCTCTTCCTATAGACCTCCAGACTCAGATTTTAAAACACTTAATACCCTCAATGAACAAATAAATAAATTTACACGAAAAAATAATAAATTCATCAATATAATTGGTGGTGACTTTAACCTCCCTGGTATCGACTGGGACAGCAATAGCGTTAAATCTCGGACCCGTGATCGTGCATCTTGCAATTTTTTATTAAAATTGTTTCAAAGAAACTCGCTCCATCTAGCAATACGCACTCCTCCCCGTGGATAGAATATATTGGACTTATTTCTTCCGAACACACCGGAACGCATTAATAGTGTATCAACCGACGAGGGTATGAGTGACCATAAATCAGTTATTATCAACTTGAACGTAGAAATAAAAAATAATGTTAAGCCAAAAAGAAAAATTTATAATTATCATTAGGCAGATTTTGTAGCTTTTTCCAGCCATTTTAACTCTTCACTATACGATTTCAAAAGGCACTTAAGTCTTCCACCGAGGAAGAAACTTACATCTACCTAATACCCCACAAGCCGCCGCAAGGGCATGTGGCGGGAGGTGTTAGGTCACCACCCAAAAAAAGGAAGAAAGAAAATCGCATTCAAAACTAACACATACATGCAAACCCAAATCCACAGTTGTGCATACAATCAATAGAAACATCCTATCATGCCAATTCACATCTACCTCCCTTCACTTCACAAGTACATATACTTAATTATAACAAACAATTGTACCTTAGGTTGCAGTAAGAAATTTATCCAAGGACGTGCAAGGTAGATTTAAGTAAGTAGCAAGGTGAAATACCACCACCACAAGAACGCTCTACATAAAACTCTGTCCTACTCAAGGTGAGGAATCTGGCCCAACGCTGCAGGTAGGAGGACGGCGCCTCCGCGGAGAGGGACAAAGGATGGAAGGGGAAATATAGGGTACCAAAAGCAGAGCAAAGAATACTGTAAAGAGCACTACATTATTTAATGGCATTCCAATGCAGGAAGGGTTTTGACAAATACATACAAGAGGTTAGTGAAAGTGCATGCAATTGAGTATAACTAATTGTTACCTAGACGCCGCGGGTGGTAAGTGGCATTTTTGTTTTCTCCGAGTGTGATCCTACAGCTGTCATCCCGTATTGTCCGTGGAAAGAAGGATTCCTTGAGTCTGCTAGTTCTGGCATCTACTATATTTCCCGAATTTTGTGCGCATGATCCAAGCGACCAATTATGTTGGAGTGCGAATAATATTCGAGACCTCGGTGCTGAAACCTGCGGATCTGAATTTATTTATTAAGTTTAACGTAGCATTGAGTCGTCTTTCTTCCCATGATTCCCATCCAACTCCATAAGCATTTCAGTGACGCTTTTGGTTTTATCGTAACAGCTTTCCTCGAAACGAGTTGCCAGGCGTTGGACCTTCTCAATTTCCCGAATGAGGCCTTTTTCACACGGATCCCATACGCTACATGCATATTCTAAATGGGGCCTAACAAGAGCGTGATAACAACGCTCCTTGACCTTGGAGTCACCTCTTCCAACAATGCGTCTAATAAATCCTAATTTAAAAAATGCTTGCCCGCAGACTTTACGTGTATGGGTGCACCAAATTAAGTCTTTAGTGAATGTAACACCTAGGTATTTCAGCATATCAGCTACCTCAAGGTCAAATCCAGCTAATTTGTAAACGAATCACGTGGAACTTTTAAAGAAATTTAACACCGAACATTTATTAAGATTTAAAGGAAATCCCCGATAAATCACTGTGTCATCGGCGAATATCCTTATCTTACTTTTCACTTCGTGGTTCAAATGGTTGACAAAAATCAAGAATAGTAACGGTCCGATAACGCTTCCCTGAGAAACCCCCGAGATTACACGTACGCTGGTAGAACTAGCGCCGGCAAGGACTACCCAATGTTCCCGCACTGAAAGGAAGTCTTCAACCCAATTTATTGCCCCCTTGTGTATGCCTGCGCCCTTTAATTTCTGGATGAGTTTACCATGTGGAACCTAATCAAATGCCTTTTGAAAATCTAAAAAGATCGCATCCACTTGCCTACCATTTTCACCCGATAAAAGTAAGTCATGTGTGAACAATCCTACTTGGGTCTCGCATGAGCGGGTTTTTCTGAATCCGTGTTGATTTTCACTTTAAAAGTTAATATTATCAAATGTCTCATTATGGAACTGACAATTATGTGCTATAAAATTTTGCAACATATAGAAGTGAGGGAAATTGGTCTGTAATTGCTGGGGTTCTCCCTGTCACCACTTTTAAAAATGGGCGTTATTTGCGCGGTTTTCCAATTCTTAGGGACTTTGCACTCTGTGAGGGATTTGTTAAATATAAATTCGAGGTACCAGGCGATGTTAGGAGCTAAAAATTTTAGCACCCTAGCTGGTATATTTCGGGATCCGGGGATTTGTTAGGTTTAATGTCTTTGAGCAATTTGGCAATTTCTTGCTCTTCCGCTTTTTTTTGCCATGGGTTCAAGGAAATCCCTATTTTGAACACCATTCAGTTATGTGTTAGTTTTGAATGTGGTTTTTCTTGTTTTCTTTTTTTGAGTGGTGGCCAAATAACCCTCGCCACACGCCCTTGTGGCGGCTTGCGGGGTATTATGTAGATGTTGATGTAGTGCATGTATGAAATATTATTGCGGTAGGTATAATTAAGAGAATGAAGGGGGAACACCCACCCTCAGTCGGACAAAGTGCCAACTAGCACGATTTCATTCGAACCGCCCATATAGCGATGAGGAGTTTACCCAACCACCGTCGAGGGCCCACCCGTGCCGTCTAAGGAAGGAATTTGCTGGTATTCAAGAATTTTTCTCGGGTTTCCCACCGGGTCAGATTGATGAAGTGCACCGACGTTGCGAAGGCTGACTCTGCCATCGTCTTCAGGGTGAAGACGATGGCAGAGGCAGCAATTTGCTGGTAGTAGTGCACACTTGGAGCATGCTTCCCCAAAGCCGCCGCCAAGGGTATCGCGTGCCTCCAACGCAAGGGTGCCGGAGTGGTGGGAGGCATGCCCGCGGGGGTTAGGTCTCTTATGGGTTAGGATTGTTAAGTGATTTGCGGAGAAAATGCTGCCAGTTTCGTCCTTGGATGGACCATCTAGGGAAATCAAAGTTAAATGGTCCGTTGCGTCGCATGCACCGTTAAGGGTACGGAGGTTGACAACGTCCAGGGTGCTCTTCTTGATCTGAGGACGATGCCCGCCTTTATCTGTCGTAGAAGTGTCACTCGTACTCGACTTCAGGTTAACGCGCCCCTGTGCGAAGGGAAGTAATTTTCCCAATATTGCTCGGCCCACTGCTTTCTCATTTGGCACCCTCTTGGTCACGTGAAATTTGACTCCCGTCCACTTCTAATGTTGCATGTTTGCACTGGAAATCAACCCAAATAATTCACGTTTTGTTTCTCTGGTGGATAAGCATTGCCTGAGAAGATGATATATTTGAAATTGAGTGGAGGTTAAATATATTTATTTGATGTATGACCAGTGTTACATTTGGCTGTTTTTTTGCGGAACGCTCTCGCCAAACCTTGCAGCCCATAGTGTTGCCCCGGTTCTGAAATTACAGGAAATACCCAAAATTGATAGGACTGATTTTTTTACAAGAATTTTATTGACGATATATTTACATCGATTTAATAATCTTCAAAGTATGCTTCTTGTTCTGCTACACACTTAGTATAACGTTGCTCCCATTCCCCGTACGTCCGCTGGAAATTTTCTTTGAGGATGCCGTTGATGACCCTCGTCGAAGCCTCTTGAACCTCCTTTATCGAGTCAAAACGTCGTCCCTTGAGCTGTCTTTTCATCAGGGGGAAGAAGAAGAAGTCCGGGGGTGCCAGATCGGGAGAATAGGGCGGGTGCGGCAACGTGGCAACACCGTATTTGGCCAGGAGCTGTCTGACGACGAGCGCGCCATGGCACGGGATGTTGTCATGATGGAGCACCCAGCAGTTTACGATGGCCGGTCGGACTCTTTTCACGCGTTATCGGAGGCGGGTGAGCACCTGCACGTAAAAGTTCCCATTCGCAGTCTCCCCTGGTGGGACAAACTCCTTGTGAACCACTCCATGACGGTTGAAAAACACAATCAACATCGTTTTGATTTACTCATGCGAGCCTTTTTTGGACGTGGGGACGCGGAAGTGTGCCATTCCGCGGATTGTCTTTTCGTTTCGGGGTCATATTGAAAAACCCATGTTTCATCACCACTTATCACATTGTCCAAACAATTTTCATCTCGGTGCAAATTGGCTAAAACTACTTCGGAAATGCGCACACGCGTTACCTGTTGGGTGACACTCAGAATTGTCGGCACCATCATGGCGCACATCTTGCGCGTGGCAAAAGCCTGTGAAATAATGCCTTGGACGTTGGATGCAGACAGACCCAACTGGTCTGCGATTTCTTCACTGGTTAAGCGTCGGTCTGTGTTCAGCAGTGTCTCCGTCTGTCAGTGTCTCTCTCCACATTCGTGTCGGTTCTTGCCGTCGACAGCCGTCCGGAGCGATGGTCGTCTTCAACGAGCTCCCTACCCTCTTTAAACAACTTGTTCCACTCAAATACTGTGGAACGGCTCAAGGTAGTGTCCACATAAGCCTGCTTGATCATATCGAGGGTCTCAGTTTTCGTCTTCCCGAGTTTTGCACAAAACTTCACGGAATAACTTTGCTCTAAATTCAGATTCATTTTAAGAAACTGCTGGAGATGCCGCAACAGTAACTTGTAACGGAGTCATCCGCTATGTGTGCATTATAAAGCAACAATTTCAGAGAGTAAAAATCATTCACCTTGACCGGGATTCGAACCCGAATCCCTCGATATCCGGCCGAGTGCTTTAACCAATTAAGCAACCGAGACGTCCTCTTACACTCTGAAATTTTGGGGGCTTTAAAGGAACAAGATGTTGTGACGAAATACCATACATACAATGTCACAGGCATTCGTAGTCGTGCGCGAAGCGCCACAGTCCACGAGGTTAAAGCCAATTTCAAACACTTAGGCTTTTCATTTCAAGAAACTGCGGGAGATGCCGCAACAGTAACTTTTAACGGAGAGATCTGCTATATGTGCATTATAAAGGAACAATTTCAGAGAGTAAAAATCATTCGCTTTGACCGGGATTCGAACCCGGATCCCTCGATATCCGGCCGAGTGTTGTTGCTTTATAATGCACACATAGCGGATGACTCCGTTAAAAGTTACTGTTGCGGCATCTCCCGCAGTTTCTTGAAATGAACAGCCTAAGTGTTTGAAATACTTGCTAGAAACTAGCTTGCACGTTCGTGATAAATTTCTTGCTGCATCCTGGGGTAAAATTATTTGTTGTAGTTAAACGTGTGTACTTGCATACTTGTGGAGTGAAGGGAGGTAGATGTGTGTTTGCATGCGCGTGAAATGATGGGATGTTTCTATGAATGTGTGCACTGCTGTGGATTGGGGTTTGCATTTGTGTGTTGGTTTTGAATGCGGTATTTCTTTTTTCTTTTTTTGGGTGGTGACCTAACACCCCCCGCCTCACGCCCTTGCGGCGGCTTGCGGGGTATTATGTAGATGTAGATGAAATTGGCTTTAACGTTGTGGACTGTGGCGCGTCGCGCACGACTACGAATGTCTGTGACATTGTATGTACGGTATTTCGTCACAACACCTTGTTCCTTTAAAGCCCCCAAAATTTCAGAGTGTAAGAGGACGTCTCGGTAGCTTAATTGGTTAAAGCACTCGGCCGGATATCGAGGGATCCGGGTTCGAATGCCGGTCAAGGCGAATGATTTTTACTCTCTGAAATTGTTGCTTTACTGATTCATTTTGTTTTTCGACGCGGACAAAAAACTTGCTTCACTAAAAACGGTGTCCTCACTCAACGACAGCCCGCAGGCGACTGAGGTTGGCGTCAGTCTCTTTCTAAGGGCCCACTCCACTTTACCCTGTCAGGCAGACCCTCCTCCACCGCTCCGTTCGCGCCAGAGAAAATCATTCCTACCACTTTTGGGGGCGTTCCTGTATATTTGTAGGGCGTTGTAGTCGTTCGATGACGCGACTCACCGACCCTAACGCTGGCGGACAGAACATTCAAATGCACAAGGGTCAAGTGTTGTATGCAACAGTGGGTCAAGGAGGTCTTCAAGCGGCGTAGCGTAACTTTGGAATGACTCCTGACTGGCGCAAAAGCGAAGGGCGGGGGAGAACATCATCACGGACCTCGGCCACTGCTCGTAATTCCCGCCCTCTCGCCGGGCCCAGAGCCACAGATCGTCCGCCAATTACCCCAATATATTTTCCCGCTTTCACGACCCGATTCCATGTCGCACTCCCAAGTTCCGATTGAGTTTTTTTGACGGGATGCCGACTCCCAGTGGTTCCGCGTCTGCCCTCCGGGCCTCCACCACCCGCCCCCGTCGCGTTCCCAATGCCCCCATCCACCCGTGGCCGAGGGGAACGGTGGGAGGCCTTGTATGGCTCTCGTTCCGATGGAGCCATTGGCGCGCATCATCCATTACGTCCAGAGAGAACAACGCTCATCCCAAGGGGGTAGGCGTGGAACAGGGTCTTTTGAAAGGACTGGGAATCAGAAGGGAAGGGGGGTGTCCCCTCGATCTGCATGCCCGCCGTCGTACGATCGAGTATCGACGCTAGTGGCCGTGGAAATGCCTCGAGTGCGTATACATGCGCAGCAGTTTGTATGCAGGCATCCGGCGGGGTGGGCGTTTCAACAGGGCGTGGAGGGCGAGGGTGGGATGCATGGGAAGAGGGGGCGCGGGGGCACCACGATATGGGGGCGCAAGGGCAAGGCTACTGGGTCTGGTCGGTGCTTGGATCTGTACCGCCAGTGTTCGCAGGTTCGTTGGTTTGAACTGCATTTCATTACATTCTCCATCCATCATCCATCTCGAATTATCATTCAGTTATCCACTGTGGAGAGCATGCAAAAAAACCGTTATTAATCAGAACGCTTGTTCTTGTATGCGAAGGTGAAGTACACCTTAATATCCAAACCGATGTGAAATCCGCGCATTCATTCTTCATTACGCGAAAGAAAGACTTTCTCCATTGGGTGTTGAATCGCAGCCTATGGCCGGTTGGCGTCCTTCAATGCTGGGGAAAACACTGTAAATGGGAGTTCATCTCGTAACGCGATGCGTTTTGTCCCTCACTTCGTGAAAAAGACAAAGAACATTCAAATATGTAATACAATATAGTAATAATTCTTTGAAATAAAAATACTAAATACTAAAAATAAATGAAAGGTCTGCATGGCAAAAAATAAAACCGCAAATTCTCACATTTATATAATACCTCGCAAACCACGGCAAGGGTGTGTGGCGCGGGGAGTTAGATCACCACCGAAAAATAGTAAAAAGGAAAAACCACATTCAAAACCAACACATACAAACAAACCTAAATCCACAGTGGTGCCTACATTTATACATGTATCTCTACATCTATTCAATACCCCGCAAGCCGCCACAAAAGGCGTGTGGCGGGGAGTGTTAGCGCACTACCCGTAAATTAGGGGGAAAAAAACGCATGCAGAAGCCACAAATTTATAGCCCACAAACATCTACATCTACATAATACCCCGCAAGCCGCCGAAAGGGCGTGTGGCGGGGGGTGTTTGGGCACCAACCGTAAATTAGAGGAAAAAAAAACTGATTGCAGAAGCCAAAAAATTTTAAGCCCACAAACCAAACATGGTAAACATTCATGCAAGAACCCTTTCGCCCAAACCCTTTCACACACATGAAAACCCAAAAACTACTAACGAACATACACATGCACAATCTTTGATTTTTTAATTTTGTTCCGACTTGTAACTTAAATGTTTTCAATATTTCTAAATATACTTCGGACTCCTACTATTATGATTTCTGATTGTTCTGGGAAGGAATGAGTAATTGAATCTATCTGTGCTGGAATCTATTTCCCTTATTTTGTTTTTGTGGTATGATCTACCATTCCTTCATTTTAGTTAGCAATTACTTATGCTATTATCCAACAAAAACTGGCACCTTAGGATGCAGTAAGAAATTTATCCATTAACGTGCAGGCTAGATTTTAGTAAGTAGCAGGCGAAATTCCACCACCCCAAGAACCTACAACACAAAACGCTCCCCTACCCAATTTAGGAATTTGGCCCAACGCCGCAGGTAGGAGGAGAGATCCCCCAGAGAGAGGGACAAGGATTGAAAGGAGAAATTTAGGTTACCATCGGTAGAGCAAATAACGGACTCTTTCATATATTCACAAACCACTCATTAGAAAAAAATTATTAAATCACCAACACAGGCAACGGAATACTTGATACCTTCGCGACTTCTACGATCGAAATCGTAAAAGGGTTGAAATAAAGGACGGAATCAGTGATGATAAGGCTATTTATGTATAGTTAAAAACTAAGTTCGTGAAAATTAACAAAGAAAAGGTAAAATATGCCTATTCAGCAAGGCAAATTTTAACGGACTACCAAAATATTTGAAAAAAGAATAGCCAGAATACAAGACATTAACACTGACAACCGATACAGAGAACAGCTGGAATTATTTCTTAAATATTTTTCGAGAAGAAATGAAGACGTACATACCATCCAAAATTAAATGCGACAATAACGAACCTAGATGGTAAAACGGGGAAGTAAGATCGGCATTAAGAAGGCAAAGAAGCCTCACATTTTAAAAAGAGGCAAAGAAGGCTCACATTTTAAAAAGAGGCAAAGAAGGCTAACATTTTAAAAAGAGGCAAAGAAGGCTAACATTTTAAAAAAGGCAAAGAAGGCTAACATTTTAAAAAGAATTTAAAAAGTGACGACATTCTTTATGTGAATACATCAAAACAGAAACTTAAAAAATGTCCTAGTATAACAAAAAAATATCATGCGCACAGCCCTACGCTCTTTTAAATCTAAAATGCTAAACGAATATTTGGAGAAAAATTCAAAGTCTTACCAAAGGTTTACTAGCTGTACATTCTTTGAAGACGGAAAACGGAGTAATTATTACAGACAGCGTTAAAAAAATCAAATAATTTAGACAAGTTTTTCCAGACCGTCTACAATATACACACATACCAACCAAACGACCCTCCACACCCACCCGGGACTAGGAGCGACATAACACTGACCAAGAATGGAATAGGAAAGCTACTACGCAGCATCAAACCAAACAAATCACCTGTTCCGGAAGAAATACCTGCTAGAATATTAAAGGAATTAGCCACAGTCATTGCCCCGTTTTTAGAAATTGTTTTTCTTAAAGTCTTTTCCTACAGTGTGCTGTGTCAAAACCCATTTACCAAAAAACATATATGTGGAGGAAATGATCAAAGAGGCATGGGAAGAACTGGAGGTAGGAATGAAAGTCGGAGGGGAATTTGTAAAATCGGTTAGGTTTGCTGATGACCGAGCATTAGTTGCTCAGTCAGCCAAGGGGTTGCAAGCAGTGTTGAGTGAATTGGAGATTCAGTGCGATAGATATGGGATGATAATCAATTTTAATAAAACAAAGGTTACGCGATTTTCCAACAAGATAAAGGCTAAGCTACACATTAAAATAGGCGGGGAAAAATAGAGCAGGTAGAACAGTTTACATATCTCGGAAGTGTTTTGGACCAATGCGCTCAAAGTAGTAGGGGCGTAATGAGAAGATTTGCGCTAGGCAAGGAGGCTTTCTAAAGGAGGAGGGAGTTGATGACCGGGACGTTGAGTAGGGATGTTAAAACAAGACTGGTAAAAACTCTGATATGGAGCGTAGCTATGTATGGCGCGGAAACGTGGTCACTGAAGCAGGAGGATAGACGTTGATTGGAGACTTTTGAAATGTGGGTGTGGAAAAGAATGGAGAAGGTGAAATGGACCGAAAGGAAAACAAATGAGGAAGTACTTGGGATATTGGGTGAGGAGAGGGGTTTGTTGAGAGAAATCCTTCGCATTGATCGCATTGATGGATAGATGTAGATGTAGAAGTTGAGCATAGTTGGATGGCAAGAGCGCAGGTCATATTTTGGGATAACTAAAGTAGAAGACTCCTCCGCACTCTACAAATATACTCTCTCCTCCTGTCTCCCGCATTCATTTACTGTCATACATTCGTAAACACACCACTTTAACATTTATTATTCGGTAACTAATAATCCCAAAAGCCGCAAAATACACTGAGCACCGTTAATGGGAGAAGGAAAAAGAAACCTTGGATAATCTACATCTACATAATACCCCGAAGCCGCCGCAAGGGTGTGTGGCGGGGGATGTTAGGCCACCACCCAGAAAAGGAAAAAAAATACCGTACTCAAAACCAACACACACATGCAAACCCCAATCCACAGCAGTGCACACATTCATAAAAACACCCCATTATTCCACGCGCATGCAAACACACGTCTACCTCCCTTCACTCCACAAGCATGCAAGTACATACGCTTAACCACAACAAATAATTTTACTCCAGGATGCAGCAGGAAATTTATCAGGAATGTGCAAGCTAATTTTTAGTGAGTAGCTAGGCGAAATAACACCACCATAAAAACGCTCTACATAAAACTCTCTCCTACCCAAGGTGAGGAATCTTGCCCAACGCTGCAGTTAGGAGAAGGGCTCACCAACGGAGAGGGACAAGGGATGGAAGGGGAAATACTTATAGGGTACCAAAAGCAGAGCAAACAATACTGTAAACAGCAATACATTACTTAATGGCATTCCAATGCGGGCATGGGGGAAGGGTTTTGACACAACACACAGGAGGTTAGCGAAAGTGCATGCAATTGAGTTTAACTAATTGTTACATAGACGCCGCGGGTGACAGGTGGCATTTCTGTTGTCTACGAGTGTAACCCTACAGTTGTTATCCTGTCTTCTCCGTGGGGAGAAGGAGTCCTTGAGTCTGCTAGTCCTGGCATCTATTTCCCGAATTTTGTACACATGATCCAAGCGACCAATGTATGTTGGAGTGCGAATAATTTTCGAAACTTCGGTGCTGAAACATGCGGATCTGAATTTATTTAGTAAGTTTAACCTAGCATTGAGTCGTCTTTCTTCCAATGATTCCCATCCCAACTCCATAAGCATTTCAGTGACGCTTTTCGTTTTATCGTAACAGATTTCCACGAAACGAGCTGCCCGGCGTTGGACCTTCTCAATTTCCCGAATGAGGCCTTTTTCACACGGATCCCATACGCTACATGCATATTCTAAATGGGGCCTTACAAGAGCGTGATAACAACGTTCCTTGACCTTGGAGTCACTTCTGCCGACAATGCGTCTAATAAATCCGAATTTTTTATATGCTTGCCCGCAGACTTTACGTATATGGGTCCCCCAAGTTAAGTCTTTAGTAAATGTAACACCTAGGTATTTCACCGTATCAACTACTTCAAGGTCAACTCCAGCTAATTTGTAAACGAATCCCGTGGATCTTTTAAAGAAATTTACTACCGAACATTTATTAAGAATTAAAGGCAATCCCCATTTTGAACACCATTCATTAATGCGATCTAAATCACGTGCTAGAATTAAACGATCCTCATCCCCAGATATCTCCCGATAAATCACTGTGTCATCCGAGAACATCCTTATCTTACTTTTCACTTCGCGGTTCAAATCTTAACAAAAATCAAGAATAGTAACGGTCCGATAACACTTCCCTGAGGAACCCCCGAGGTTACTCGTACGCTGTTAGAACTAGCGCCGTCAAGGACTACCCTCTTTTCCCGCACTGAAAGGAAGTCTTCAACCCAATTTATTGCCCCCTTGTGTATGCCTGCGCCCTTTAATTTATGGATGAGTTTACCATGCGGAACCTTATCAAATGCCTTTTGAAAATCTAAAAAGATCGCATCCACTTGCCTACCACTTTCACCCGATAAAAGTAAGTCATGTGTGAACAATCCTAATTGGGTCTCGCATGAGCGGGTTTTTCTGAATCCGTGTTGATTTTCACTTAAAAAGTTAATGTTATCAAATGTCTCATTATGGAACTGACAATTATGTGCTATAAAATTTTGCAACATATAGAAGTGAGAGAAATTGGTCTGTAATTGCTGGGGTCCTCCCTGTCACCACTTTTAAAAATGGGCGTTATTTGCGCGGTTTTCCAATTCTTAGGGACTTTGCACTCTGTGAGGGATTGTTAAATATAAATTCGAGGTACGGGGCGATGTGAGGACCTAAGTGTTTTAGCACCCTAGCTGTTATGTTTTCGGTACCCGGGGATTTGTTTGGTTTAATGTCTTTGAGCAAGTTGACAATTCCTTGTTCGTCCGCTGTTATTTTTGCCATGGGTTCAGTATAAATTGTTTCTTGGAGATACGCGGTGGCTAAATCGTTCGTGAAGACGCTTTGGAAGAATTCGTTTAGAATGTTGGCTTTAGCCTCACTGTCAGTATGAATGATATTGTTGCAGTCCCTTAAGCAAGCCACGGTTTGTTGACCCGCATTTATTTCCCTAACATATTACCAGAAAGCATTGGGGTCAGTGTTCAAATACTCGCAGAATACTTTACGTTTAAAATCTTGCAAAGCGCTACGTAATTGTGTTTTAGTTTCAATTTAGAGGATCTACTGTATACTTGTCTAAAAACTGTTTATTATTCAAGGGTGATGAGTTCAGACATGCTTTCTTTACCCTAGAGTGTAACATTCTCTGCTTTCGAAGGGCTTTTTA
The DNA here is from genome assembly GCA_037158775.1 of Hetaerina titia. NCBI lineage: Eukaryota > Metazoa > Arthropoda > Insecta > Odonata > Calopterygidae > Hetaerina > Hetaerina titia. The sequence continues at coordinate 91,885,015 of CM073778.1, read as the reverse complement.
ACGCCTTTGTTGTACCACCTGGGGTCGCGATTTGCTTTAAGGTATTTTACAGGGATGAAATCTGTTATTCCTTTTTGCATAATTTGGAAAAACTGTGTCCAAGTTTCTTCCACGGTGGCAAGACTTAAGCGCGTTTTGAAATCGTGTAGTGAAGAGTTTAAATGGCTGGCAAAAGTTTCACAATCTGCTTTGTGATAATTATAAATTTTTCTTTTTGGCTTAACATTCTTTTTTATTTCTACGTTCAAGTTGATAATAACTGATTTATGGTCATTCATACCCTCGTCGGTTGATACACTATTAATGCGTTCCGGTGTTTTCGTAAGAAATAAGTCCAATATGTTCTTTCCACGGGTGGAAGTGCGTACTGCTTGATGGAGCGATTTTGTTTGAACCAATTTTAGTAAGAAATTGCAAGATTTGCGATCACGGTTCCGAGATTTAACGCTATTGCTGTCCCAGTCGATACCAGGGAGGTTAAAGTCACCACAATTATATTGATGCATTTATTATTTTTGCGTGTAAATTTATTTATTTTTTCATTGAGGGTATTAAGTGTTTGAAAATCTGAGTCTGGGGGTCTATAGAAAGAGCATAAATTAATGTTGGGTTGATTGGATCGCAGTGTGGTGCACCAAACACATTCTATGTTATTATTTTCAAATGCAAGTTGTCTGATTTGAAGATCACTTTTCACAGCCACGAAAACTCCTCCTTCGGATTTTATACCTCTATTGTGTCGGTAAACTGTAAAGTTTAGTGGGAAAATTTCTTCGTCATTGATGTCATTACACAGTCAACTCTCTGTGCCTAATATTATTTCAGCCGAATGACATTGGATTATGTGCTCGAGATCCGCTATTTTATTTTTAAGGCTTCTGCAATTTAATACAAGTATATTTAGATTATTTTTATGTTGAATAACACCCTTGTTTTTCTGACCGTAATTTACCACACGTTTGTGGAGAAGTGCATGTCAAATATCTTTCTACGTCAATGCCAGGGTTGTCATGCTCATGTCATTGCCAGCTTGTACATGTCGGTTGTATGTCGCATTAAAACAAGTTTGTGTTTGTTCTGTTATTTTTGGGATCTGTGAGGCGTAACCTGATCTCAAGTGACAAAAAGCGCTGGATTCTACTTTATTTATCCCAATATATGACCTGCGCTCTTGCCTTCCAACTATGCTAAACCCTATAAATGTGTTCGTGTAACCTACGCGCTACACACTGATGCCACGGCAGTAAAATGGACCCCGGAGCGATTTAGGTGTACCCGACACGATGAGAGGACAAGCCTCAGATCAACAAAGTCCGCTCCGATTTCCCGACAGAATCCCAACAATCTCTCGTTTATACCCTCTATTCGGCTCCAAACGAGCCTTCCGCTGTCAGTACGTGGCACAATACTACAAATACTTAATTTAAGAGGAACCTTCAACTCTGCCTCAACCCGTTTCACCTCCGAGTGCATCTCCTTAAAGGAGCGCAGGATCTCTTCAGATCCACGTCCTGAGGCGTCGTTCGTTCCCACATGAGCCACAATGCGTAGCTTTGAGCAACCTGTATTACTGACGGCCGCCTTCATCGCCTGCGTCGCCTGGGGACCCCGCCGCCTGGTATACACCAGGACGACAAGAATCCAACAACTCCCTCCTGTTGAACTCTGCGGCGCAGCGGATGCATTATCGCCGGACGTTAGAACTGCCTAATTTTACGGTTCCCTCCCTTCCCGAGCGCTGATGTCTTACTCTAGGCAGTGCCCTCGGAGTAGGGGTAGGAGCTGCAGGTACCGTGGTGCTGTCATCCGACAGCACCTGGTACCTGTTGGAGACGGGGATGGTGTCTGAAATACTTGAATCTGCTTTGCACGTTCTTGGATATATTTCTTTCTGCGTCCTAAGATACAATTGTTGGTTGTAACTAAGCATGTGTACTTGCATGCTTGTGTAGTGAAGGGAGGTAGATGTGTGTTTGCATGCGTGTAAAATGATAGGATGTTTCTATGACTGTATGCACTACTGTGGATTTGGGTTTGCATGTGTATGTTAATTTTGAATGCGCTTTTTCTTTTTTCCTTTTTTTTGGTGGTGACCTAACACCCCCCGCCACACGCCCTTGCGGCGGCTTGCGGGGTATTATGTAGATGTAGATGTATCATTGGGAGCACATATCAGGATAATAGTATGCAGATCCGCTTTAAAGAAACTGGGCTTCATTAAATGGGGGTTTGGGAAATGCAATGAGAAATTTAAAGAGAAGTGTTATTTTATTATGGTTGGACCCCATTTGGAATATGCCGCAAGTATTTGGGATCCTTGGGAGAAAATCTGACAAAAAGAATTAGATTAAGTCCAAAGAAAATCCTCCAGCTTCGTAAAAAATATATATGACAAGAATACAAGTGTAACTGTAGGGGATTTAGGCTGGGAGCCCCTTGAAATATAGTATGAAGACAACAAGCGAGACTTGAACTTCTATAAAGCTTCACAACCAACGCCTTAACGATGACACTAAAGGAATTATAATGGCCGCACACTGCTTAGGTAGATCAGACCACAATGATAAAATAAGGGAGATAGTTTCCAATACAGATAGATTCAAATACTCATTCTTTCCCAGAACAATAGGAAATTATAATATTAAGAATCCGAAGGCTGTTTAGAAATGTTAAAAAAATTTAATTTACGCGTCGGAGAAAATTGAAAATTCAAAGATTGTGCATGTGTATGTTGTAGGCAGTTTGTCGGTTTTCATGTGTGTGAAAGGGTTGGGGTGAAAGGACGTCTTGCATGAATTTTTACCTTGGAAGTTTATAGGAATATATACCAGGAATGTGTACCTCTTACTCGTTGTCGCAGTTTTTGGACTATACATTTGGGGCTTCTGCATGCGGTTTATTTTTCTTTCTAAATTACGGGTTGTGTCCTAACACCCCCCACCACACGTCCTTGTGGCAGCTTGCGAGGTATTGGGTAGACGTAGATGTAGTGGATGTAACACCTAGTTATTTGACCGAATCCACTACTTCTAGGTCAATTCCAGTTAATTTAAAGTCATTTTTCCGTAAACGATTAAATGAAGGAACCAAACAGAATGAGAATGGGCTTCCAGTGATGCTCGCATTCTGAACGAAATTTTACCGTGGATTTTTTTTACTTCCGAGGCTATGCGAAGAGAGCTGGGAAATAGAAAAATGAGGCGGAGAAAAAAAATCCTAAATCCTACTGACGCCGCTCTTGAAATTATTGTGGCTGCTTTATAAAAACGATGAAGGTAAACTAACCGGTTGCTACCTCCATTGCTCCTGGATATATCCGTTGTAGCTCACAATGCGGAACCAATTAGCAATGACTTTTTGGTTTACCCAGACTAAAGGATGAAGTGTTCGAAGAAAATGCTTCCGTCGTTCACTCCTAACATTCTATTTACTCCCTTCCTTCCATTTGTTTAAGTTCAACTCGACCGATCCACTTCATAAAGGAAGCAATCAACTAATTGAAACCTTTTGAATGGATGTGGATCCCATTGTCCTCTCTCTGCATAGGGCTGGCTGGGGGGGAAAATGATCTGCTTCCAGTAAGGACAGGATTCACTCATTCGTTTTTCCCTTCCGGCCGGTGCATCCATTGATAACAACGGCACGCCCATGGGGTTTGCGAGAATAAACAATTATCATGCTTGGTTTTGTTGATGACATAGTGAATGTTGGCTGAGTGGAAGGATCTGACAAACTGACTAACTTGGCGCTCGTGATGACCTCCATGAGGCGCACCTGAAGAGTAAAATCAATTCGGCGACTCGTAGATGTAGATCCGTGGCCCCCAGCCTACGCGACCACGAGATGCAAGCGGGTACAAAAATTCCCTATCACGAAGAGAAATGGCATCCGGGAGGAAGTGTACAAAAAGGGAGCTATTAACTGGTCCATGAAAAAGGAAATTGACGAAGCCGCTATCCTCTGGCGAACATTCCACTCGCGGGGAGATCGCTTGGCGGTTGGCCCACGTACTATCATCGGATAGCGTGTTCCCGCATAGGGCGGGCATTTCTGACCACCATATGCTCTCTATGCCACGAGGCACTGGGAACTACATCCTGCTGTCCTGCGTAAGCACTAAGGACTTATGTTCCTCAGTAACGAAAGCGGTCAAGAATCACCGAGGTAAAAAAAACACGGAGGGTCGAAACTTATGCGGGAATAAGAGTTGTAAAAAGAAAATATAGGGAATGGTCCCGCGGAAACTACCTCTTCACCCTCGCCAAATTGTCATCCACAACTATTTCATTTTCCTATCAAAAGGCAGCCTCTAGCAAGTCAACTTTTTAGAGCACTTTAAGGAGGCGCTAAAAAAGCTGCTTGCAAGAGAAATGGTGTACAACAAGAGTAAGAACACCCTAGAAGCCTAACTCAACTATTGGGGGACAGGAAATGCACCTTCACAGTAAGTAAATTTGGATGAGCGGATTTAATTGATATATGCAATGAAAATGCGTATATCGTGAACCAGTGGGCGGTGCCACACGGCGAGTGAGGCGAGGGGTGGGGAGTGTGAGGGTTGTGGTTGCAGCCCATTCTACGGCTACGCACGACACTTGTTGCCCAACGGTTAACGATAGACACCCAAAATATGATGCAAACGCGCGCAACGCATGTGCCAACGCACACACACACACACCTAGCTTAAAATCCATATGGTATACTCCATATACTCTTACATATATGTGTCTGGCAGTGAAACCAAGCAAATGGAAAATAAAATTTTAAGCAGTTTACTTCGATTAAAAATGATATCAAATGCAGAAAAGCCAAGCTTTCTACATCTACATCTACTCAAAACCCCGCAACCAGCCGAAAGGGCGCGTGGCCTGTGTTAAATAAAGGGTGTGTGGTAGTTGTTGGGGCCCAACCCGTAATTTAGAAAGAAAAAAAATCTCATGCAGAAACCACAATATTGTTGTTTAACAAACCAAACATGGTAAGCATTCATGCAAGAATCCTTTCACCCCACACACATGCAAACAAGAAACTGCCAACAAACATACAAACTCCTTGAATTTTTAATTTGGTTCCGACTTGTTACATAAATGTTTTTAATATTTCTAAATGGACTTCGGATTCTTACTGTTATGATTTCTGATTGTTTTGGGGAAGAATGAGTATTTGAATTTATCTGTATTAACTAGGGAAAAATCACACCTCACTTTAACTTTCTCATTACATTTCCCCACTACCCGTTCTATCAAGCCCAGTTTCTTTAAAGCGGATCCGCATATTGCCCTGATATGTGCTCCCCATAATACGCGAGGTGTTAGACCTACCTCCAAATATTTTACCTGTTTTGCCGTAGTTAGTACTGAATCCTCTATTTCGTTGTTTATGTCCTGTTCGCCACTTCCTTTGTTCCAAAATCTCAAAATTGCGCATTTGTCTATATTAAGCATTAATCCCCTTTACATGATCCAATCCGAGATTGTCTCTAGGTCTCTAGAGAGTATCTCGCGACCTAGTTGGCTCCTTACTTCCCTGTATACTACCGTGTCATCAGTGTGTAACCAACGATAACTACTAACGTGTGTGCCTAAGTCATTAATGTACGAGTATATAATGGACAGAAGAGACCCTATTGCAATTCCCTGGGGGACGCCCGGTTTTCCATCTCTTTCCTTTGAGCACAACCCATCGATAATTACTATTTGTTTGAGAAGAAGTCTCTTGTTTTTTAAAGTTTAGGAATACTGCGTCGACTTGTGTGTTGTTTTCTCACGATCTAAATATATCGCGAATGAAAAGAACTAATTGTGTTTCGCAAGATCTTCTCTCCCTAAATCCGTGCTGGTTGTGGCTTAGTATTTTCCTACTATCAAGAAACCTCATTATGTTACTGACAATAATGTCTTCTAATATTTTATCCAGTCGCTCGCGATCCAGTTGGCTCCTTATTTCCCTGTAAACCACCGTGTCATCAGCAAACAACCTGAGATTACTACTAACATGTGCGCTTAAGTAATGCATGTATATTAAGAATAGAAGATGCCCTATTACACTTTCCTGGGGGACGCCCAGGGGTTTTACATCTCTTTCCTTTGAGCACAACCGATCGATGACTACTATTTGTTTGCGGTTTGACAAGAAGTCTCTAATCCAATTAATAATTTTCTCATTCATTCCATTGTATCTAAGTTTGTGTAACAATTTTTTCTGTGGGCCTTTATCGTGTTGATTTCTCCCGATCAGAGTATATCGCGCATGAAAAGACCTAATTGTGTTTCGCAAGATCTGCTCTTCCTAAATCCGTGCTGGTTGTGGCTTAGTATTTTCCTACTATCAAGAAACCTCATTATGTTACTGACAATAATGTGTTCTAATATTTTACAAGAGATCGATGCCAAAGAAATGGGTCCGTAATTGGTTGGTTTATCCTTATTCCTGTTTTTTTAAATGGGAGTTTTATGGACTAGCTTCCAGTGGCGAGGAACTGTGCCATCTTCTATCGATTTTAGGAAAACTATTTCTAAAAACGGGGCAATGTCTTCGGATAATACCTTTAACATTCTAGCAGGTTTTTCTTCCGGACCAGGTGATTTGTTTGGTTTGATGCTACGTAGTAGATGTTCCATTCCATTCTTGGTCAGTGTTATGTCGCTCATGCGTTCCCCGGGTGGGTGTGGAGGATCGTTTGGTGGGTTTCTGTCTATATTGTAGACGCTCTGGAAAAAAAATGTTTAAAATATTTGCTTTTCTCACGCTGCTTGCATTAATTTCTCCGTTTTCCGTCATCAAAGAATGTACAGCTGGTCGTTACCCTGTATTTCCCTAACATAGGATCGGAATGACTGGATTTTTCTCAAGATATTCGCTTAGTCTCTTAGGTTTAAAAGAGCGTAGGGCTGTGAGAAAGATACTTTTTGTTATTCTAGGACATTCTTTAAGTTTCTGTTTTGATGTAGTCACATACACAATATCGTCACTTTTTAAAACTCTTTTTAAAATGACTGTAGCCTCCTTTGCCTTCTTAATGCCGATCTTACTTCCCCGTTGTACCATCTAGGTTCCCTATTGTCACATTTAAGTTTGAATGGGATGTACGTCTTCATTCCTTCGCGCAAAAAAATTAAGAAATAACTCCAGCTGTTCTATGTATCGGTTGTCAGTGTTTTTGTCTTGTATTCTGGCATTTCTTTTGTCAAATATTATCGTATTCCTTTAAAACTCGCCTTGTTGAATAGGTATATTTTACGCTTTTCTTTGTTAATTTTTCACGAACTTAGTTTTTAACTCTACAAAAATTGCCCTATGGTCACCAATTTCTTCCATTACTTCAATGTTTGTTACGATTTCGGGCGTAGAAGTCGCGAAGATATCAAGTGTGTTGTGGCCCTGTGTGGGCGATTTAACAACCCGTTCTAAGGAGTGCTTTGTGAATATATAAATATATTCACACATATTCATGAATATATATATATATATATATATATATATATATATATATATATATATATATATATATATATATATAAGGGGAAGGAGAGGTGCGTAAAGCGACGGGAGGGGAGGAGATTGGCATACATGGGCGGAAATAATAAGATATTCAGGAAAACAAATTCACTTGAGAATCTATTTGTTGGAAGTTCAAACGGGAAAAAAGGAATTGTGCAAAAAAGGATCGCCACACAATTAGAATCCTGAATTGAAAGAAATGACGCGGAGGAGGAGGGGTGAGTTGCTCAGAGGATGAGAGAGAGGAGGGGTCTAATAAACGCTTCCCGCTTCGACCATCATCTTGTGCTGAGCGCCCGAAGGCTTAATGGGACTCTTAGTGGGAGTGGGGGGAAGATGGGAGGGATTGGCGTGTACACAGTGCGGGAGAATGAGAGGGGTAAGGGGTTACTTCCTGTTCATATCCTTTGGCATTCATTTAAAAAAAAATGAAATATCCAGGGAAAAGTTCGAAAAATTCCAATTTCCTTATTCAGCTTTTACGCATCGAAAGAGGATTTCCTTATTTTTTTTCCTGGAATTTCTTCGTAAAAAGAACAAACGTTCAGGCCAGAGGGGTTCTGTTGCCGCCCTGGGATCGGTGGTCGTTTCGTCAGACTTTCAGGAAGCTCCGGCAATATTAATTACTAATGAAAGCCAGCTTGTTTGTGGTGATAATTTAACGGGATTTCCATTTTAACAGACACTTTTAGGCGCCAACATCTGAAAATTCCGCACTATTTCTTTGATTATGAATATCGAGGCGTCGTCCAATGACCATGATGACCCTGAATCACTCTATTCCCAATTTAACGACGAGTGAAGACTTTGGGGAACACCATACCACTTATCCCATTTGAGTTTTTTAAGAGGTATTTTTTAATCGAGTTAAAATTCTACATCGAAAATACGCGAGAGTTGAGTATGAGACGCGTTGCACAAAGCTTACGCATTGTGGTTCATGTGGGAACAAGTGACGTCTAGGAACGTCAATCTGAAGATATCCTGCGTTCCTTTGAGGAGATGCACTTAAGGGTTGAACGGGTTAGACGGAGTTGAAGATCCAAATAAAATTTAGTATTTGTAGTATTGTGCCTCGTATAGACCGCGGAAGGCTTGTTTTAGGCAGAATAAAGGATTTAAACCCGAGAATGTTGGGATTTTGTCAGGAAATCGGAGCGTACTTTGTTGATCTGAGGCCTGTCCCCTCATCGTGTCGGGTACCCCTAAATCGCTTCGGGGTCCATTATACAGCCGTGGCATCACAGTGTGTAGCGCGTAGGTTACACGAACACGTCCTTCATCTGCACATCTTCATTTGCACTGTACCCGCCGCATACTTCCTGCCGCAGGAAACATAAAGAATGTCCTAGAATAACAAAAAGTATCATGCGCACAGGTCTACGCTCTTTTAAATCTAAAATGCTGATCGAATATCTTGAGAAAAATCCAATGTCATTCTAGTCCTATGTTAGGGAAATACAGGGTAACGACCAGCTGTACATTCTTTGATGACGGAAAACGGAGAAATTAATGCAAGCAGCGTGAGAAAAGCAAATATTTTAAACATTTTTTTTCCAGAGCGTCTACAATATAGACAGAAACCCACCAAACGATCCTCCACACCCACCCGGGGAACGCATGAGCGACATAACACTGACCAAGAATGGAATGGAACATCTACTACGTAGCATCAAACCAAACAAATCACCTGGTCCGGAAGAAAAACCTGCTAGAATGTTAAAGGTATTATCCGAAGACATTGCCCCGTTTTTAGAAATAGTTTTCCTAAAATCGATAGAAGATGGCTCAGTTCCTCGCCACTGGAAGCTAGTCCATAAAACTCCCATTTAAAAAAACAGGAATAAGGATAAACCAACCAATTACGGACCCATTTCTTTGACATCGATCTCTTGTAAAATATTGGAACATATTATTGTCAATGACATAATGTGGGTTCTTGATAATAGGAAGATACTAAGCGATAACCAGCACGGATTTAGGAAGAGCAGATCTTGCGAAACACAATTAGGTCTTTTCATTCACGAGATACTTAGATTGGGAAAAATCAACAATGAAGTCAACGCAGTACTCCTAGATTTCTAAAAAACCTTCGATATAGGCCCACACAAAAAATTGTTACACAAACTTAGAGGCTATGGAATTAATGAGTATATTATTAATTGGATTAGTGACTTCTTGTAAAATCGCAAACAAATAGTAGTTATCGATCGGTTGTGTTCAAAGGAAAGAGATGTAATTTCGTGCGTCTCCCAGGGAAGGGTAACAGGGCCTCTTCTGTTCTTAATATACATAAATTTCTTAAGCACGCACGTTAGTAGTAATCTCAGGTTATTTGCTTATGACGCTGTGGTATACAGGGATATATGGAGCCAACTAAATCGCGAGCTACTCTCTGGAGACATAGACACAATGCTGCAAGAAATGGCGATTAGTACTTAATATAGAAAAATTTGCAGTTTGTAATTTAAAATAACTACGAGATAGAGGTTTCCAGCACTAACTACCGCAAAACAAGGAAATACTTGGGGGTAGTTTTAACACCACGCCTTTCATGGGGAGCACATATCAGGACAATATTCTGATCCGCTTTAAAGAAACTGGACTTCATTAAACTGGTGGTGGGGAAATGTAATGAGAAAGTTAAAGAGAAGTATTATTTTGCTCGAGTTAGACCACATTTGGAATATGCCGCAAGGATTTGGGAGCCTTGGGAGAAAATCTGGTAAAAAGATTTTGAGTATATCCAGAGAAAATCCGCCAGATTCGTTGAAACTATTTATGACAAGAACACAATTGTAACAGTTCTTTTAGGACATTTAGGCAGGGAGCGGCTTGAAATACGAAGAGAACTAGCGAGACTTAAACTTTTAGAAATATTCAGCCCGAGCGAATTTAACGATGACGCTAAAGGAAATATAATGGCCCCACGCTACTTAGTTAGATCAGACCACAGAGATAATATAAGGGATAAATATAAGGGAGTAGATTCCAAAACAGATGGATTCAAATACTCATTATTTCCCATAAAAATCGGAAATTGTAATAGGAAGAAACCAAAGTCCATTTGAAAATATTAAGAACATTTAAGTTTCTAGTTGGAACAAAATTAAAAATTCAAAGATTGTGCATGCGTATATTTGTTGGTAGTTTGTAAGTTTGCATATTTGTAAAAGGGTTGGGGTGAAAGGGTTCTTGCATGAATATTTCCCATGGTTGGTTTGTGGGCTATAAATTTGTGGCTTCTGCATGCGGTATTTTTTCTAAATTACGGGTGATTTCCTAACACCCCCCTCCACACGCCCTCGCGGCGGCTTGCGGGGTGTTGAGTAGATGTAGATGAAGTGAAGAGCACATGGTAGGCGGGGATTTACGGGCGGCGTCGGGGTTTGCATCGGATATAGTCCGCCCTACCTCGGGCTTTAGATGAAACTATGTGGTCACGGCTTGGAAACTTTCAGATCATTGATTTCTTTCCAAACAAATTCTAAAAAAAACACGTGGGAGATGATGATAAAAGCGGAAAATCATTTCTTGGCAAAATTGGATCATGTGATCCGATCTGGTGGAGGATTCGATTAGAAAACGAAGTTAAATGCAATATTCCCACGGCTATCTTTCTCCTGATTCACAGCATTTGAGAATTAACGTCAACTTATTGTGTTCTTCTCGAGCATCAATAATGTCTACCTATTTAGTAGAAATGTTTGCACGAATTAGCGGACAAATTTATGCCCAAGCTCTGAAAAAGGTTAGACTTACTAATATTTACTGCTATTGAATGTTAAGTAGTTTAGAAAACATAAATGCATGCTGACGAAGTCTTTTTCACAAATCTGCACCATTAGCAGATAATTAGGGTTTTTTTTCTATGGCCCCAAGGGCAATTCAACTAGGTAATCACTGGCGAAATTCATTCATTTCACTAACGCTGGCGAATTTAATTCATTTGACAATCGTTTTCAGATTGAGAGATCTTATTTTCGAGTCAATTTAAATAAAGTGCGGTGCAGAGTAAGTCTAGAGCGGTCCTTTAAACATCAAGAAGACAACTACTCCGACCGATAGGCAGTGAGGGCGCATTAATGACATTTCCCCTGCCACACACCTTCTTGGTGGCTCGCAGGGTATTTATGTACATGTAGATGTATAAATGTCTACTTATCATCCTTACTACGAAAGAGATACAACGGATTTCTCAACGATTCTATTATTTTAAATGTAGGAGCAAACATGAATCCAAGACGTGAAATGACCCTTAGAAGGATACCCCTCGCAATACGGTTAAAGAAGAACGAAGTCACGTTTTATGAATAGGTACGACAGTATCATTTTTGCTGACGATTCAAAATAACTGGGAATTGTGATCAGTAAAGAGGGGAAATTTTATTTTCCTGACGTACAAGGGTGGTCTGAAATGTTTCCTGAGAAAGATACAAGGCATTGTTTCTGAAATTTTCTGGGCTGGAAACTTTTAAGACCACTCACGTACTACTGAATATTTTGTCAACTTGATACCGTTTAAAAAGAATGGAGAGGTTTGGTAGAAGAAGAAAATATTTAAAATTTGTCGGTAAAGAAAGAATGTAATTAATGTTTCGGCGACGGATCATTCGGAAAGAGAGTGAGCAGTGCCCTGAATTCCGAAAAGTACTCCAGAGGAGATATTTGATAGCAAAAAATATAAAGAGCATATTTGAAAAATAAAAACATTCAAAAGAAATCTGAAATTAAATGAGGACGAGGAGTGCAAGAAAATGTGAAAAAGGAATAAAAACCAGATGAAGGAATTACAACAAGGTTTGGGAAATATAACATTTGATCTTGCGCAGCCTTACTTCAGTATTATGTTACACATTGTTGCATACCATATTCTCATGAAGAGCGGTAAACCAGCCCAGTAGAAATAAGAGAAGCACCAGAAGGGTACACAGCTTTTATAATTCATCATAATTCAAATTCAAAGATATCGCTGGAAATACCGTTGCAGTACCACTATTTAAATCGCTCAATGATGCGTTGACACAAACGCATGCAATGCGTCACACGGACACTTTTCTAGGGTAGAGCATAGTTGGAAGGCAAGAGCGCAGGTCATATTTTGGGATAAAAAAAGTAGAATCTAGTGCTTTGAGATCAAGTTACGCCCCACAGATCCCAAAAATAACAGAACAAAAACAAACTTGCTTTAATACTACATACAACCCACGTAAAGTTCATAAAATCGGTCCCTCGCGATACATAATAGATAGAAATGCGTGCGAATTAAATACTTATACCTTTGTTAACCCCGAATCATCGCAAAAAGATTTCTGAGCATACATTTAAACGTAAAAGAAAAAGTTATTGGTGAAACAAAATATCGGGTATTGGTCACATCTTTGTACGTACAGACGCAGACATATGGCTCACGGGAGATATAGCAAACAACAAAGTTTTTCCAAGCGCTTTCACAATTTACAAAAGGCACAGACCTAATATATTGGGTGGAGGAGTATTCATAGATGTAAAATAACATCTTAGTAGCCAAAGATACGAATGCGACGAAAATAGTGTAGAAAGCGTTTGGTGTAACTTAAAGCGCTACAACGACAGAAGCCTATTCCTGTGCTTATTTTATAGACCCCCAGATTCGAGTACAGATGTTCTATACAAGCTCGACGACCAAATATCCTCTCTTAGTAACAAGTATGGAAACAGTATTATCATAATCGCTGGTGACACAAATATACCGTCAATTGACTGGGACAAGTACTGCGTAGGAAAATCCGCCAAAAACAGAGAATCATGCCAAGAACATCTTCATATATTCACTAAGCACTCCTTAGAACAAATTGTTAAATTGCCCAACGGGGCCACAGCATACTTGATACCTTCGCAGCGTTGGGCCAGATTCCTCACCTTGGGTGGGAGAGAGTTTTGTGTGGAACGTTCTTGTGGTGGTGGTGTTCCGCCTGGCTACTTGCTATAAACTAGCTTGCACGTTCGTGATAAATTTCTTGCTGCATCCTAGGGTAAAATTATTTGTTGCAGTTAAGCGTATGTACTTGCATGCTTGTGGAGTGAAGGGAGGTAGATGTGTGGCTGCATACACGTCAAATGATGGGATCTTACGATGAATGTGTGCACTGCAGTGGATTAGGGTTTGCATGTGTGTGTTGGTTTTCAATGCGGTATTTCTTTTTTCCTTTTTTTGGTGGTGACCTTGAGGGCGCTGGAATGGTCCGGGAGAAGGTAAGGTAAAGGAGGGGGGGGGAGATACCGTGCTACCGGCGGCGACTGGAGACGGAGGCGTGGAGTCCGTCGGCTTCCCTCTCGCAACACCCCTCTCTTCGGGTTTCTCCCCGATATATATACCCGGGGGCCTTTTTGATTTGTCGATTGGGGCCCTCTTCAATTGGCCTTCTCAACCGGGGGAATCGGTTAGGGGGAGAAGCCGTGGAAACGGCTCATACTCCCCCGCCGCCCCCCCCCTTCACACCGGCGGCGTAGTCTGCTTGTGTTAGGGGACCATCGAAACCGCAACTTCTGTTGCATCGGTCTTCCGCCATCCGGATGTCTCTCGACCTGCCCTTCAGCTGCCGACACCATCGCCAGGACGGCCCCACTAGCCCACGCCACGCGAAGTTTTCTGTAGCTCACGGTAACTTGGAAAGGTGGGGAATGGGTAGGTGGGGGGGGGGGGTTTCGCAACGCGAGGGGATTGGGAGACATGCGGTCCTCTCGGTCGAAACTCGCATGGGTTTTAACATCGTTATTGTCTTCAGCACATACACAATTCACTAATCTCATCAGCCAATATAATATAGAGACATAAGGTAACAGTAACACTTGTGTCTTCACGAATTGTCCAGTTGAAAAAAAAAATGTAGTTTTTTTCAGAAGTTTCTCCTTAAACGACACTCGGCGAAGATGAACAGATATCGTTTAAATTTCCACCTTCAAAACACAACGTGCATGTTCATGATCACACATCCTTTTACCTTAAACTCTATTTCCACCTTTCGTATGGCGTCGTGGTGAGTTAGTTGAACCACCCAATACAAATGAGAAGTATTTGTCCATACGATATTTCAAGAACACATAATAAACACAAAATTCATACAATATGCAATAAAATAATTAAGCTCTACATAATACTGATTATTCAAGAATGACATTTCCGTCCTGCAACCTGGCAGTTTTCAACACTGCTTACGGTGAAAAGAACAAAAGACTGAACAGAACAATATCCCAGATTTGGTTTTGCTGCCAAAATTCCACAGCGATCTACACAAGAACATCCACAAGGCGCCGTTTCAAAGCCCTTACTCATGTTCAAATTTAAGATTTTAACAGAAAATAAGCGTTATTTGTGCACTGAAATTTGAATAGGAGGAATAAATGAAACCCACTTACACGCTAGATTAGCGTGTTATCGCTAAACTTGTCAGCGCTGTTGTTGATTCACAAAAAGAAAGACGAAGCAATTTCAAAAGAAAAGCAACAGAAGTGATTTTATCAAAACTCATAGTACACAGCTTCAAATTTGGATTACCACATTCTCATTCCGTCACCTTATTGGGAATCACTAGTAACCTCGTAACCCGTGGTCCCAAGGGGACCTCTGGGAAACCTCGGACTCGGTCCCGCCGCTCGCTCCGCCGCCCGGTCACACGGAAGGGAGTGGGTATAGTACCCACTTATACAGATAATATGCAGAAGTGGGGGGGGGGAGGAGTGGTACATTTTTGGTTACACCGTGCTCGATAAACCGTCCCCGCCGTCCTCACTGTCGCGGAATAGTTTAATTTGAAATACGTGACATTTTCTGACGAACCTGCCCTCGCGTCCCTCAGCTAATTCCACCGTTACTGGACTAGTAAAGCTTGTAATGACGCAAGGCCTTGACCACCGCGGGAGGAGCTTCCCCGTCGCCTGATCCGGAGCGGAGCTAATAGGGTGTAGACGGTAGGCGACCCTGTCCCCTACCTTAAGTCCTTGGGCTTTCCGACCACGGTTATACCTAACCGCCACGTTTTCGTTGGCCCGCTTTAGATTTCTTAGGGCTTCTTCCCATTTTTGCTCGAGGTCTTTTTCTGTGGTGGATTCTGCCAGATTTTCGTCGATGTCCCACTTGATCGAAAGAGGATGGTTCAACTCCCGTCCAAAAAATAAACTCGCCGGGGAACATTTAATACTCTCGTGATGAGCCGAGTTGAAAGCCACCATCAAAGCTCCCAGGTCCTCGTCCCACCGGTCCTGGCTACGGTGGTGGAAGATGGTTAGCGCGATTTTAAGGTTCCGATTCACTCTTTCCACTTGGGATGCTTGAGGGTAATATGGTGTCGTCGTGATGTGTTTAATACCCCACTAGAAGCACATCCCTTTAAAGATTTCTGATGTGAATTGGGCCGCGTTGTCTGACACTATGAATTTCGGAAACCCGCAGAACGCGAAAACCCGATCGGTTAAATTCCTTATTGTAGTGCGGGCTGTCATGTCTCGCGTAGGGATCAAGATCGAGAACTTCGTGAAGCCGTCCACTACGGCCATTAGACATTTATTCCCGTTCCTAGTCCGCGTTAGCGGTCCCATATAGTCTACATATATCTTCTCCCACTGTTCCTTGCATACCTGCGCTGCATGCAGTCCCACTCGACTATTTAGGACGGGTTTCGCTCTTTGACAGTCGGGACACGAAATTACATAACGGCGTATCTCCCCGTACATTTTCGGCCAGTAAAAATCTCGTTGTATTTTTCGCCGCGTTTTTAAAAAGCCTAAATGGCCCCCAACTACCGAGTTATGGAAGTACTGCATGATCATTTGCCGAGCTATCTTTGGGACGACCACCCTATTACGCTTGGCACTAACCGGGCGGTACATCAATAGTTCGCGAACTATTCTGAATTTATTTATTTTTTCTCCATTGTTGAGTCTATTCTTTAAATTGACGCATTCAAGATCGTTTTCTTGATGTTGTTGAATGGATAAAAAGGACGATGGGATCTGCTCCAGAACACCTATAGAATTCTCCGCTTCATTCACATCCACCGCCCCCGGGTCTCCGAACATTCTAGATAGGCAGTCCGCTATTACATTATCGCAACCCCGTACGTGGTTCAGCTTAAAGCGAAAAGGGGAGAGTCTTAAAACCCACCGTCCGATTCGTCCTAACTGTTGGGGGTGCTTGCGGAGCCATGAAAGTGCCTCGTTGTTCGTATATAATTCAAATTCTCGCCCTAACAAATACTTCTCAAATTTTTCAACTCCGAAAATTATTGCTAAGCATTCTATTTCGTAAGCAGAATATTTTTTTTCCGCGTCGGTCAATGTCCGACTAGCGAAAGCTACCGGTGCCATTCACCCTTCGACTTTCTGAGATAGTACGGCTGCGACTGCGTTTCCCGACGCATCGGTATGCAAAATGAACTCCTTCCCGAAATCGGGGATTTGCAATACTGGAGGCGAGGAAAGTTTAACCTTAAGCGCCTCAAAGGCTTCTTGCTGCTCTTTACCCCACCGGAACCTTGAATTTTTCTTTTTTAGCGCGTTTAATGGGACCGATAACTCCGAAAAAGAAGGAATGAATTTGCAGTAATAGCTGCACATTCCCAGGAACCGTCTCACTCCCTTAAGGTCTTTTGGTGGCGGGAATTCTCGTATCACCCTCGCTCTTTCGGGGTCTACTCTAATCCCACCGGCAGATAAAATATGCCCCAAGAACCCTATCTCTCCCGGGGCAATCGACATTTTCTGAGGGTTGACTGTTAATTTCGCCTTCCTCAACCGCCTGAGAACTTCCTCGACGTGCCCAATATGTTCTTCGAACGTCTCGCTGTATATCAGTAAATCATCCAAATAATTAAAAAAAAGCGAAATTTGATATCCCCCAGTATTTTATCTAGTAACCGGGACAGAATTTGGCCTCCCGTACATAACCCAAACGGCAATTTCTCGTATTCAAACAACCCGAACGGTGTAATGAAAGCCGTCGCCCGTTTACTTTCTTCCGCGAGGGGAATTTGATGATACGCGGAATTCAGATCGAGTATCGTGAAAAACTTCGCTTTTTTGAAATGGAAGAAAGCAGTTTCTACGGTCGGTAACGGGAATGCGTCAAACCTTATTTTTTTGTTTAGCTTGCGATAATCCACTACCAACCTCGAAGAACCCCCTTTTTTTGGGAATCAGGAACGCCGGACTTGCGTAGCCCGAGCTGGACTCACGAATAATCCCCTTTTCTAGCAAATATCGTACATGCTCCCTCATCTTATCCAAATTCGGGGGGTGCACTGAAATGGTGGGGACCGCACTGGTTCCCGATCGATTAAAGGGAGTCGGTACTCCATTATTTCAGTTTCTCCCAACTTGCTGGTTATCACGTCCCCAAATTCCTTAAATACCTTCATTAATGAAGTCCTCCTCTCATGGGTAAGATGCCCTAAGTCAAAATTCCCCTTTCCTTCTGGCCAGGGAGTCCGCTCGTTTTCAGTACCTATGAGGGAGCAAATAACCGTCGGTTGAAAATGAAACGAGAAAGTTCCCTTAACGAAATCCAACACCATGCCGGTTTTCAGCATAAAGTCGGCCCCCAAGATTACCGTGACTGGGCTGGACTCTATGATTAGGAACTCATGGTCCCAAGTGCAATTTCCTATTTTTACACGCAGCGTCACCGCTTGGGACACCAGTACCCGACTAGCGTTGAAGGCGCTACACTGCATGTTGACTTCTCGTATTTTATTCTGCGAAACAACCAAACTTTGAAAAAAACACCGCGAAATGCAAGACTGAAACGCCCCGGAATCGAGCAAGGCTTGGGCCGACTGGCCGTTCACTGTCACTATACTCCTCGGCGTGACGCACTTTGGGCTTCTCGGGCGGTTTCTTAACGTGAGAATAATCCCGCGACGGCGATTTGCCCTCATCGCCTCGCGGGGTATTCGTTTCCCTGGCCTCGTTTCCTTGCGGCTTCACGGCACTGGACGGCTAGGTGACCTATTCGACCGCAGCGCCAACATTTGGCTGCTCCTGACCTCTGGAATCCTTGGTTTGGAAGCCGATAACCCGGGTCTCCATTGAACCTAATATTAGAGGTACGATCTTCGCCTCTGTAGCGGAAATCTACATCTACCATTTCTACGACGGGCACTTCATATGACTCCGCAAGTTCCCGCCTACCTTCGTGGCCTCGCCCCCACTCGACCAATTCGGTTAAACTCCGCGGAGTGTCCGTTAGCCCCAATAAATAGTCGGGGTGGAGATTCGTACACACTACATCGCGCAATTCGTCCTCTCCCAATGCGTTTCTGAGCCTTCCATTCATCCTCATCATCAGAGAGACGTACTCCGCGACGCTTTCACGGGGTCCTTGCTTCCTGTTGAACACGTCCCGCTTCATGCGGACCTCGTAACTCGGAGCGCAATAGGTTCGCTTAAACTCTCTCTCGAAGTCCTTAAATCTAGTGAAATTATTTCCCCAAACCCATTCGCGCGCCTTTCCTTTTAATATTTCGGGAAGTATTTTCATGCTTAGGCACTCGGAGAGCTCAAGGTGGCCCCTGAATCGGTTAAGCGACTCCATGAACCCCATCGCACTTTCCGTTCGTTCTCCGCTGAATTTTAGCTCCCACCTGGTCGCTGCCGCGATTACCCTCTCTATATCGCCTAGAGAGCGGTCAGTATGCTCCCTCGTACTTAGTGACGTCGGGGTGTCCACTTCCTCGCTGTGCAAACCCCGAACGTATTCGCGGAGTCTGGCGCGAATATCGTCTGGAGTGCCTTCCCCACTAATACCAAATCTAAGGCACGTATCGGTTGCCTCTTTTTTGGATAACTCATTTATCCAAGCGGTCCCCCGCGGTAATCCTACCGGTTCCATGCTGCCCAAAAAAAAATATATATATAAACCACGCTCTGCTACCAGTTGAGGGTGCTGGAATGGTCCGGGAGAAGGTAAGGTAAAGGAGGGGGGGGAGATACCGTGCTACCGGCGGCGACTGGAGACGGAGGCGTGGAGTCCGTCGGCTTCCCTCTCGCAACACCCCTCTCTTCGGGTTTTTCCCCGATATATATACCCGGGGGCCTTTTTGATTTGTCGATTGGGGCCCTCTTCAATTGGCCTTCTCAACCGGGGGAATCGGTTAGGGGGATAAGCCGTGGAAACGGCTCAACCTAACACTCCCCGAAACATGCCCTTGCGGCGGCTTGCGGGGTATTATGTAGATGAACTTCTACGCCCGAAATAGTAAAAAACATTGAAATAATGGACGAAATTAGTGACCATAAGATAATTTTGTAGAGTTAAAAACCAAGTTCGTGAAAATTAACAAAGAAAATCGCAAAATATACCTATTCAACAAGGCGAATTTTAACGGAATACGAGAATATTTGAAAAATGAATTGCCAGAATACAAGACATAAACACTGACAACCGATACAGAGAAAAGCTGGAGTTACATCTTAAATATTTTGCGCGAAGAAATGAAGACGTACGTCCCATCCAAACTTAAATGCGAACAAAGGGAACCTAGATGGTACAACGGAAAAGTGAGAACGGCATTAAGAAGGCAAAGAAGGCTCAAATTTTAAAAAGAGTTTAAAAAGTGATGACATTTTTATGTGAATACATCAAAACGGAAACTTAAAAAATGTCCTAGAAGAACAAAAAGTATCATGCGCACAGGTCTACGCTCTTTTAAATCTAAAATGCTGAGCGAATATCTTGAGAAAAATCCAATGTCATTCTGGTCCTATGTTAGGGAAATACAGAGTAAACTTCCAGTTGCACATTCCTTGAAGACGGAAAACGGAGAAATTATTATTGACAGCGTGAAAAAAGCAAATATTTTAAACAAGTATTTCCAGAGCGTCTACAATAAGGACACAAACCCACCAAACGATCTTCTACACCCACCCGGGGAACGCATGAGCGACATAACACTGACCAAGAATGGAATAGAACATCTACTACGTAGCATCAAACCAAACAAATCACCTGGTCCGGAAGAAATACCTGCTAGAATACTAGCTAAATATTTCCTGCCAATACTAGGGTTAGGGATAAACCAACCAATTACAGACCCATTTCTTTGACATCGATCTCTTGTAAAATATTAGAACACATTATTGTCAGTAACATAATGAGGTTTCTTGATAGTAGGAAAATACTAAGCCACAACCAGCACGGATTTAGGAAGAGCAGATCTTGCGAAACACAATTAGGTCTTTTCATTCGCGATATACTCTGATCGGGAGAAATCAACACGATAAAGACCCACAGAAAAAATTGTTACACAAACTTAGATACAATGGAATGAGAAAATTATCAATTGGATTAGAGACTTCTTGTCAAACCGCAAACAAATAGTAGTCATCGATCGGTTGTGCTCAAAGGAAAGAGATGTAAAACCCCTGGGCGTCCCCCAGGAAAGTGTAATAGGGCATCTTCTATTCTTAATATACATGCATTACTTAAGCGCACAGGTTAGTAGTAATCTCAGGTTGTTTGCTGATGACACGGTGGTTTACAGGGAAATAAGAAGCCAACTGGATCGCGAGCTACTCTCAAGAGACTTAGACACAATCTCGGATTGGTGCTAGAAATGGGGATTAATGCTCAATATAGACAAATGCGCAGTTTTGAAATTTTGGGACAAATAAAATGACGAACAGGACATAAACTACGAAATAGAGGGTTCAGTACTAACTACGGCCCAACAAGTAAAATATTTGGTGGTAGGTCTAACACCACGCCTTTCATAGGGAGCACATATCAGGACAATGTGCGGATCCGCTTTAAAGAAACTGGGCTTCATTAAACGGGTGGTGGGGAAATGTAATGAGAAAGTTAAAGAGAGGTGTTATTTTAGAGAGCGTACATAACTACGCTCCATGTAAAACTTTCCAGGAACCTTTTCATAACATTCTTACTCAACGTCCCTGCCATCAACTCCCTCCTCGTTGAGAAAGCCTCCTTGCCTAGAGCAATTCTTCTCCTTACGTCCCTACCACTTTGACCGTATTGATCCAAAACACTCCCGGGATATGTAAACTGTTCTACCTGCTCTATTTTTTCCCCTTCTATTTTAATGTTCAGCTTTGCCTTTTTATTTCTGGAAAATCGCATAACCGTTGTTTTATTTATATTGATTATCATCCCACATCTATTGCAGTGTATGTCCAATTCACTCAGCAATGCTTGAATTGACAAACCAAAGCTTGGTCATCAGCAAACCTAACTGATTTTACGAATTGACTTTCATTCCCAGTTTCAACTCCAGTTCATGCCATACCTTTTTAATCATTTCCTCCACATATGCGTTGATCAGCACGGGTGATAATGGGCAACCCTCCCTTATACCTTATCCTAACACTGCCTATCCGGACTCTCCGTTCCCTACTCGCAACTGAGCAGCCTTAGACATGTACAGGTTGCGGATTAACCTCCTGTTCCTCGAATTTATTTTAATTTTCTGAAATAAATTCATTTTTTTCCAATTCCCTCAGTCAAACGCTTTTTCGAAATCTACAAAACAGAAAAATATTTCCTGATTGTATTCTTTATTCCTCTCGATTATTGATCTCATTAATGCAATGGCACCGCGCGTGCCTTTATCTTTTTCGGAATAGGAACTAAAATGATCTCACAAAGCCTTCCGGTCAAATTTCTTTCTCATAGCTGCTACGGTTCCATATAGACTTTTCCTTCCACATTTACCTAACATTGCAGGAGTTCCATAGGAATGTTATCTACCCCCACGGTCTTATTTCGTTTCCTCTCTTTTAATGATCTTTCAATATCATCGTAGAAATATGCTGGACCGAAGCTATGTTCCTCTCCGTCATGTCCTTTTTCTGTTTCTAACCTTGTTGGCCTTCTTTACCATATAGTGCTTCTATATATTCCTTCCATCTCTCTTGGATCTGTTTTTTTTATGTTACCCGACTTGTCTGCAACTATTAGCGCAGATGTTCTCTTCTTAGTTCCCTATCGTGATTTCACGGTGCTGTATCGCAGAGCGCACCTATTTCACCCTTCCTCTGTAAACTTTCCATGTCCTCGCACTGCGTCTTCCACCATGCATCCCTTGCTTGGTTTGTTACCTTTCTCAATTTATTGTTTAACTACTTGTACTTCATCTTGCCTAACTCTTTGTCACGGCGCACCGCTGATTTGGCCGATTTACTTATTTGCCAGGGCTGATATTCTCTTTACTGTCCGTCATAAAAATATTGGGAATAATAATTGAGGTGGCTTCCCATTTCCTTCCTCAATAGTGTATTTAACATGACACCATCACTCAATGGCCGCCAATTGGGGTCAGGCGCCTTTGTAGCCGTATCACTGAGGAGCAAACACTGTGTGAACTACCTTTCGTCTGACTCCTAACATTCGACATATCTGGCATGGCTGACCCTACCAGGTGCCGTTTTCTTTCCTCCCGCCAGCACAACTCTAGAGGTCATCGGAAAGCACATATCCTTCCACCACGTCAAGGTTGTCCATGAGTGGGGGTTAATTCACTTATTGCCGTGTTAAATGAAAATTTAATAGAATCAACTTCTAATAATGTAATTATGTGAAAATGATTCTTTCATCTGAGAACCAAATATAATTGATAAAAATGTTATATTTTAAATTTCTGGGAGCATCCGAATTGAAGTTTTCTGCATCGGGAAATGTTTTAGAATCCTTGTATTCCAATGTGATATGTGTGCAACCCGCTGTTGCTTAGAATATTGAAAGAAGTTAATCGAGTTTATTAGTTAAAACGAATTAGGATACAATCATTATCTCGACGATTTAAGAAAGGGTCTATCGCTTTGGAAAATATGTAGGTATCTAATTTTGAATCACTGTTCACCTAAGACGTTTGTACTCAGTAATATTTATAAAAAGGTCTCCACGTTAGAAAAAAATGTATGCCAAATTTCAAGGCGAATGATTTTTACTCTCTGAAATTGTTGCATTAGTATGCCAAATGATCGAAAAATGTCTAAATAAATCTGAAGAGGTATTCTTCAGCCCACATTCGATAAATTAAGTTCTATGCATATCACCTGAGTACAATAAATTATATTCATTTTTATAATGGAAAGTTTATCACGTATTTTCGGTATTCCAATTTGTTTAATTCTTGATTGTCGTTGAGTTTTCGGAAGATAGCCTTCTAACCATTTTTTACATAGGCTAGTTTTAAGGTTAAACAAAAAACTTGTTGGTTCTCTCGATAGCCTGTTTTATCTAGGATTTCTGTCTCTAACTCATGGTTATGACTCATCACTTTCTAGAATTGAGTTTCCAATGGTTACAGCCGTCATTTGCCGGCGTTGAGGTATAAAGCAAAAGATGAGCTCATCTCTCTTTCCCTCGGTTACAATTCTGAATGTTTTTGGAGTCTTTGATGGCTCACGTTACGGAGATCCAAACCAATCCATGGATCACCAATTGCCGTTCCAATTTAAAGAGGAACCGGACATTAAACCCAATCGTATAAAAAGCGAAATCAGACGAATTCCTTTTTGCATGAAATGTAAGCATGGCGTTAACTTCAGACTGTTGCTTCGTGACTTACGTGCAGCATGAAACAAATTTAATGCAATCTTGCTTCACCCAATTCTGATATTTTTGCACCCGTGTGACAAAAAACTGATACGCCCAAGTGGAGCAAAATATTTTTTGATTAGTTAAAGTTGATGAGGTGGAATCACATGGATAGCGTAACCCTATGTCTTAATTTTCTTAATTTTTATTTCCAATTTATATTATCCCTGCCTGCCTGCCTGATCAATTTCAAAACTGTGATCGTGATATATTGAATTGTCTCCACTTTTTTTTCATTTCAAGAATATTATCATCCATAGTTTACATACGCATGATAATTATTTACTGCATTTTATTTTTACTGCGGCTTGGGTATTTAATGGCTCAATGGTAATCTTAATTCGTGCCTTAAGGCCTTGAGAAGTGATGCTTCTATTTCCGTGGGAGTGCCATTTTAAGAGCGAGGAAGATTTAGGAAATTGCAGATGCAGCAAAGAGTAGAGCACACCTATTACTCATCGCTCTAATCAATTTTTCGAGCGATGGGTCTATTCGAGGGACACGGAGTCGTAATGAGGGTCCGAATGATACCATTGTCCACTCAGGGGAACAATTGAAAGTCACCTCTAAGGTCAAGACTAGCGTGACTGCGATGTCGTTCCATCTAATGTGTGCGGGTCCGTCCTTGAAGAAAATGTTTTAAAAAACTGGGAAATGTTTCTCAAAGCGGACATGTGTGGTTTCATGTAGCCTCTTCTTGAAAGATGCTGGGACAAGGGGAAAAATATTCCCGACCATTTTATGGGGAAATCAGGGCGAAGAAAGTCGGATGGCCCTCGTGAATGGCGGCGCCCCTGCTCGCACCCACCCTCCTTTCTTCGCTCGCTCTTTCCATCCTCCACCCCTCCCCTCCCTCTTTCCAACCGCCACCCCTCCCCACCCTCTCCTTCGGAGCCCTTCCCCACGTTGAACGCACCCAGCTCACGGTGGCTTCGACAAACTCACCGGCAAACTTCTTCCCATAATTCTACATAACTTTCCCTAAGCAATGCGCTAGCCGCCGTCGCCCACAACCGACAAAGCTCACCACCCCCCGCCCCCACGTGCAACCACCCCTCACCCCAAGGGTTTTATTAAAATATTCCACGAGACAGAAGCAATCAGAATCAAAGCGTTTGGCGAAAGTGTATTACATGTCAGAAAGTTCTGAAATTTTCCTTCAGTGTTGTGTACGCACGTGTTTTCTTCTAATCACTCTAAAATTTAACCTCATGGAAAGTTCCTCCTCTCCTCTCCCGTTGACCCCAAGTGAAACTAAGGCGGAAATAAACAATTTTTTACTCGCTAGGTGTTTCTTAAATTACTCTCGAGGGTGGCGACAGGTAATCTTGTCAAAGCTCTCTTTCGAAAGTTACTAACTTATTCCTTGAATACCGTGGATTAAATTAGGTTAGTTGGTAATAATTTCCATAGCGTAAATTTCCAACTTGGTCGAAGGTGATGCAGATCGTGAAACACTTCTGCTTATTAATTAATTAGATGAATTAATGGACAATTTTGTGTCATAGACATGTTTCTTGTGAACATAAAAGAATACAAAAGTAAGAATCATAATCTATAATAGGGACAAATATAAAAAAATGTAGGATTTAAATTTTTGAAATGAGCAAATTAAATAAATGGATACTATTTTAGATGAAATCACAACCACTGGCGAGAGTGTAAAGAGTTGATTTGCATTGGCTAGAGGTGATTCCAGAATAAAGGAACTGATAGCCGGTATTTAAAGGAATGGTATCAATAGGAGATCAACGCTTGGATGTGTTCTATGATCGAACATATGCTTTCTATGTCAAAGTAAATTGAAAGTTTCTGGGACCTCGATATTTAACATTGGGGATTAATACGCGATACTGAGTAATAGGTAACCGAGTAAATATTACGTAATTTTAATTTAACCTGATTAAAGGCTTTCATAAAGTAATTATAAAAGTTCTCAGACAAAGAACGAGAATCATTCGGTTACCCTGGTGGAAAACTAAGAAAAATGTTTCTCTTGAATAACTGTCAATTGCCAATATTAAAATTTCAGTTTTCAAATCATTTCAAATTGTAAGCGTTAAAAGATCTATTTACATGAGATTAGAGATAATAAAATATACTGATATTATTTATTATTATTAAGTAATCAACCAGTTACGGTGGGTTTTGCATGGATACAACTAACAAATAAATATTTTTTGAGATTCTTTAAAAAAACTCAATCTAGCAACCAACCCTACATAAAGTCCTTTATCATTTCTGTGCACTTCCTTAATCCCGTGAAACATCCCTATCCTGTTCCTGCCCTTTCCTCGAGTTTTCAGCATACCAATGCCGATCAATATGTTCTCTGCATCCATTTTTCCTATCTCCATAGGATTTCTCCCAACAAACCCCTCTCCTCGCCCACCACATCATATACCTCCTCATCTGTTTTCCTTTCGGTCCATTTCACCTTCTCCATTCTTCTCCACACCCACATTTCAAAAGCCTCCAATCTCAATCTCTCCTCCTGCTTCAACGACCACGTTTTCGCGCGGTATATGGCGACGCTCCATGTCAAAGTTTCACTGGTACTTTACGCATATGTGGAGGAAATCAATTAAGAGGCAAGGGAAGAACTGGAGGTAGGAAGGAGAGTCGGAGGGGAATTCATAACATCGGTTAGGTTTTCTGATGACCTAGCATTAGTTGGTCAGTCAGCCAAGGGGTTTCAAGCATCGCTGAGTGAATTGGAGGTTCAGTTTGATAGATATGGGATGATAATCAATATTAATAAAACAAAGCATAGAACTGTTGAAATGTTTAGGATAATATGGGAATAAGGCCCTATATGGACTGATTCGTAGTATCTATGAGGAAGGAATCTGGCCGGAAGATTTTGCGAGATCGGTGTTAGTTCCTATTCCAAAAAAGGCAAAGGCAACATCATGTGAGGATTACAGAACAATAAGTTTGATATCCCACGCAGCTAAAGTTATTCTCAGGATCATCAACAAAAGGATAGAGAGTAAGGCAAATGATTACTTAGGGGATGATCAGTTTGGGTATAGAAAAGAAAGAGGTACGCGGGATGCCATTGCAGTAATGAGGTCACTAATTGAGAGGAATATAGAATACAATCAGGAAGTATTTGCCTGTTCCATAGATTTAGAAAAAGCGTTTGATAGAGGGAATTGGGAAAAATTAATGCGTGTATTGCAGAAAATAGGAATGGATTGGAGGGACAGGAGACTGATCCGGAACCTGTATATCTCCCAGACTGCTCAGGTGCGAGTGGGGAACGGAGAGTCCGGATGGGCAGTGTTAGGAAGAGGTGTAAGGCAGGGTTGCCCATTGTCACCGGTGCTGTTCAACGTATATGTGGAGGAAATGATTAAAGAGGAATGGAAAGAACTGGAGGAAGGAATGAAAGTCGGAGAAAAATTCGTAAAATCGGTTACGTTTGCTGATGACCAAGCATTATTTGGTCAGTCAGCCAAGGGGTTGCAAGCATCACTGAGTGAATTGGAGGTTCAGGGCGATAGATATGGGATGAGAATTAATATTAATAAAACAAATGTTATGCGATTTTCCAGAAAGAAAAGGCTAAGCTAAACATCAAAATGAGAGGGGAAAAATAGACCAGGTAGAACAGTTCACATATCTCGGATGTGTTTTAGACCAACACGGTCAAAGTAGTAGGAACGTAAGGAGAAGAATTGCGCTAGGCAAGGAGGAGGGAGTTGTTGACGGAGACGTTCAGTAGGGATGTTAAGACAAGACTCGTAAAAACTCTGATATGGAGCGTAGCTACGTATGGCGCGGAAACTTGGTCGCTGAAGCAGGAGGGTAAACGTAGATTGGAGGCTTTTGAAATGTGGGTGTGGAGAAGAATGGAGATGGTGAAATGAACCGAAAGGAAAACAAATGAGGAAGTACTAGGGATGGTGGGTGAGGAGAGGAGTTTGTTGAGAGAAATCCTATGGAGGCAGGAAAAATGGATGAAAGGCGTATTGATCGGCAATAGTGGGATGTTGAAGAAGGTAAAAGAGAGGAGAATGTTGGGCAAGCGAGGAAAGGGCAGGAACAGGATAGGGATATTGGACGGGATGAAGGTAGGAAAGAAGTACACAGAGATGAAGAGGGACCTGATGTAGAGTAGGTTACTGGATTGGGTTTTGTTTGGAGTTACGAAATATTTATTTGATAGTTGTTTCCATCCAAAAACCTACTTTAACCGGTAGATTACCTAATAATATTCCCTTCCTATAAGGGAATCCCTGATGCAGAAGGCATTGGGGGGTAACTACCGCTAATCCAAGAACTCATTAATATGCTGTGTTTAAGTTTAATTTTAAATGCCAAGTGTCGCTCTAGCATTGTATAGTATCAATGTCATCTAATAAAGCTGCGATATCCTCAGGATCACGGGAAACCATTGCAATGTCGGCAAATAAAAGTATCTTACTAGTGACTACGGAGTCAATATCGTTACCGTAAAGTAGGATTAAGAGAGGTCCGATGACACTTTTCTGGGGAACGCCTGAAGTGACTTCTACTAATTTTGAGCTAACTCCATCCATCACTATTCTTTGTACCCGACCATTCAAAAATTCTTTAATCTAACCCCAAATATTTTTATCTCTTCCATATACTTCTAACTTTGCGAGTAGTTATTATGAGGTATTATCGAGGTGTCTCACGATCGAACTTGGAGCCACATGTACCATAGCCTTGCACGAAATGGATGTTAGGGATATGGGTATGTAATTGCTCGGTTCCTCCCTGTCTCCGTTTTTATATATTGGTGTTACGTTAACGGTTTTCCTAATTCTGGGAAACTTCTGATCTAACAGCGACTTCTTAAATATTATTTCTAGATACTGCGCGATTTCCGAAGTTAGATCCTTAAAAATACAAGCGGGTATTTCATCGGGCCCGGAGGATTTATCAGGCTTAATATTTTTTAGAAAACGTTCTATTCCATTGAATAACATTTCAACTGTAGGAATCAGCTGACCGACTCGATTTGGTAAACTATCGGAGGCATATGGTGAGACATACATCTACATCTACTCATTATAAGAGACTGTTTTAGCCGTTACTTTGTGGAATATTTCCATCGTAAAGAAAGAAAGAAAACACGGCAATTCCACATTTACACTTTATATCTACTCAGTACCCTGCAAGCCGCCGCAAAGGCGTGTGGCGGGGGGTTTTAGGGCACCACCCGTAAATTAGGATAAAAAACCGCATGCAGAAGCCACAAATTTAGACCCCACAAACCAAACATGGTAAACAGTCATGCAAGAACTCTTTCGCCCCAACCCTTTAACAAGCATGCAAACCCACAAACTACCAACAAACATACACAATCTTTGAATTTTTTATTCTGATCCGACTGGTATTTTAAATGTTTTTAATATTTCTAAATGGACTACGACCTAAATGGTTCGTCTGACTATTATGATTTATGATTTTTCTGGGGAAGAATGAGCATTTGAATCTATCTGTATTGGAATCTACCTCCCTTATTTCATCTTTTTGGTCTGATCTACCTAAGTGGTGTGGGGCCATTAAAATTCCTTTTGTGTCATCGTTAAACTGGCTGCTCAGAATCTTTCTAAAATTTTAAGTCTCGCTTGTTCTCTTCGTATTTCAAGGGGCTCCCAGCCTACTATATATCCCCTAAGAGACACGTGACACTTGTGTCCATGTCATATATATATATATATTTTTCAGGAATCTGGCGGGTTTTCTCTGGACTTTATCTAGTTCTTTTTGCCAGATTTTTTCCCAAGGATCCCAAATACTTGCGGCATATTCTAAATGTGGTCTAATTAGAGCAAAATAACACCTCTCTTTAACTTTCTCATTACATTTCCCCACCACCCGTTTAATGAAGCCCAGTTTCTTTAAAGCGGATCCGCACATTGTCCTGATATGTGCTCCCTATGAAAGGCGTGGTGTTAGACCTACCACCAAATATTTTACTTGTTGGGCCGTAGTTAGTACTGAACCCTCTATTTCGTAGTTTATGTCCTGTTCGTCATTTTATTTGTCCCAAAATTTCAAAACTGCGCATTTGTCTATATTGAGCATTAATCCCCATTTCTAGCACCAATCCGAGATTGTGTCTAAGTCTCTTGAGAGTAGCTCGCGATCCAGTTGGCTTCTTATTTCCCTGTAAACCACCGTGTCATCAGCAAACAACCTGAGATTACTACTAACCTGTGCGCTTAAGTAATACATGTATATTAAGAATAGAAGATGCCCTATTACACTTTCCTGGGGGACGCCCAGGGGTTTTACATCTCTTTCCTTTGAGCACAACCGATCGATGACTACTATTTGTTTGCGGTTTGACAAGAAGTCTCTAATCCAATTAATAATTTTCTCATTCCATTGTATCTAAGTTTGTGTAACAATTTTTTCTGTGGGTCTTTATCGTGTTGATTTCTCCCGATCAGAGTATATCGCGAATGAAAAGACCTAATTGTGTTTCGCAAGATCTGCTCTTCCTAAATCCGTGCTGGTTGTGGCTTAGTATTTTCCTACTATCAAGAAACCTCATTATGTTACTGACAATAATGTGTTCTAATATTTTACAAGAGATCGATGTCAAAGAAATGGGTCTGTAATTGGTTGGTTTATCCCTAACCCTAGTATTGGCAGGAAATATTTAGCTAGTATTCTAGCAGGTATTTCTTCCGGAACAGGTGATTTGTTTGGTTTGATGCTACGTAGTAGATGTTCTATTCCATTCTTGGTCAGTGTTACGTCGCTCATGCGTTCCCCGGGTGGGTGTAGAAGATCGTTTGGTGGGTTTGTGTCCTTATTGTAGACGCTCTGGAAATACTTGTTTAAAATATTTGCTTTTTTCACGCTGTCTGTAATAATTTCTCGGTTTTCCGTCTTCAAAGAATGTACAACTGGAAGTTTACTCTGTATTTCCCTAACATAGGACCAGAATGACATTGGATTTTTCTCAAGATATTCGCTCAGCATTTTAGATTTAAAAGAGCGTAGACCTGTGCGCATGATACTTTTTGTTCTTCTAGGACATTTTTTAAGTTTCCGTTTTGATGTATTCACATAAAAATGTCATCACTTTTTAAACTCTTTTTAAAATTTGAGCCTTCTTTGCCTTCTTAATGCCGTTCTCACTTTTCCGTTGTACCATCTAGGTTCCCTTTGTTCGCATTTAAGTTTGGATGGGACGTATATTTAAGATGTAACTCCAGCTTTTCTCTGTATCGGTTGTCAGTGTTTATGTCTTGTATTCTGGCAATTCATTTTTCAAATATTCTCGTAGTCTGTTAAAATTCGCCTTGTTGAATAGGTATATTTGCGATTTTCTTCGTTAATTTTCACGAACTTAGTTTTTAACTCTACAAAAATTGCCCTATGGTCACTAATTTCTTCCATTACTTCAATGTTTGTTACGATTTCGGGCGTAGAAGTCGCGAATATATCAAGTGTGTTGTGGCCCCGTGTGGGGGATTTAACAATCCGTTCTAATGAGTTCTTTGTGAATATATGAAGGAGTTCTTGGCATGATTCTCTGTTTTTTGCGGATTTTCCTACGCAGTACTTGTCCCAGTCAATTGACGGTAGATTTGTGTTACCAGCGATTATGATAAAAGGTACATAAGTAAAGAAGGTTCAAAAGAAGGAATTTAATAAGTTAACCTTTAGCAAACTACTAGTTAGTCTATTTCCTTTATGATTTATGAGTAAAAAAATTGTTGACTTATTTCCATGAATCTCTCAGACAAACAAGCATAATGCTTTTGGATCCTCCTTCTAATATCCCGTTAATCTTTTCTTTTTGAAATGGCTGAACGCTTTCCAAATTTATTCTTGGAATTAGCTCTATTGTGTATCTTGTAATCATAAGTGATTTTGTTCTTTTTGTCGCTAGAGATTTCTTCCCTAATATTTTTCATCCTGGCGTGACATATGCTTTGCCATCGTAATGTCTTTCTAACATCCACTTTGTACCATCTAGGTTTTGTGTTAACTTTTATAAATTTACTGGAATTGAACTTGCAGACTGCTGAGCGCGTGATTCCACGTATCATCGGTATTTCGGTGAGAACCATCTTTCCTCAAACTTGCAAATTGACACATTAGCACTTTAAGCCACTGTAGTCCCCTTCTGACAACCGGTAAATTTTTCTCTTTAGGTTTCTAATTTCGGACCCCTTAAAGCCAAAATTTGCAGTTACTGCCCTCTGGTCTCTAATTCCTTTTAAATTTACTACTTACCCCCCTTCACGTCCTGAGCTACCTACCGGTCCTCAGTTTCATAACTGGGGCGTATGACAAGGCAAGGACCCTCAACGCTTCGTCTAAAACATATATATTGACCCAAGAGTGGAGTAATAGTTAAAAATTACCTAAATTTCCCAAATATAAGTAGATTCCAGTATTGAGAAATGCTGTTTGAAATCCAATTTTTTCTCTGCAGTTTTAATTAAGTGTCACTCTTTAATAGGTTTGAAAAAATATATTCGTAAGGCCCTCAAAACGGCAGGGCTGCTATTTGGCGTCGGTGAGTTACTCCTCGCAGTTATGATTATTTCCTTCCTACTTCAAAATGGCAAGAGAAAGTCACACTATTGAATGTGCCATATTGGCATCGGGGCGAATTTTATTCCGTGTATGTATTGTTCTGGAAACTCTGTTGGCAGCGCTGGGGGACGAGACCTGTTTTTTATTCAAGATTGAAAATAATTTATTCTTCTAATCTTCATTCTCTTCATTTCAAATATTATAAGAACAGATAAATCATTAGATTTGTGTAGCATATAGCTAATTTATATTTAATAAAGTTTTAGACAACTCAAATATTTCCATATTCCTACAGTTTGTCGTGAAACAGGTTAGGGACTTCGCGAGGATGTGTATACATGTGTGTATGTATGTATGTATATGTATGTGTGTATATATACATATATATATGTATATATATTTTTTTTTCCTACAGGTTCCCCCCACCTTTCCTCACCTAACTCCCAACCCCCTCAACCCTTACCCTTCCCTCATGGTGCTACACCCCCTGCCACACACCTTTTTGGTGGCTCGCAGGGTACTTATGTAGATGTAGATGTAGATGAAACTTATAAATGGGAAACTAGTTACTCAAATAAACGCTTCCCATGGCCTCCGAACTTGACGTTGAAGGGCTTGCTAAAGACTCATAAAGCTGTGCCGGTGGGAACATTGATACGTGTTCCTTGTAGGGTCATCCATGCGAGAGGTCAAAGGTTAGGAGCCAGACGAATAGAAGTCCAAGGAGCAACTTCTCTTCCTCAGTGAGAAAGCTGCAATAGGAATCTGACGCATTGAGGCAGCCACAAGTTTATAAGGAAGAATTTTAATTGGTATGTTGGTAAAATGTACGAGGGATAAATTCGATGGAAAGATTTTGTTATTTCAGTGCTTCCCACACATAAAGGAAAGTCGGCTTCATGTGATAATCATAGGAAAATAAGCTCGATTTAACAACCAGTAAAAAAGGCAATCCAGATCTTTAATATGAAAGGGCGGGGCAAATGATTACTTAGAGAATTATCAGTTTGGGTTCAGGAATAGGAGAGGTACGCGTGATGCCTTTAGAGTAATGAGGATATCAATAGGAAGGAACATATGTAGAATATATTCAGGACATATTTGCTTATTTGAAAAAGGCATTTAATAGAGTGAATTGGGAAAAACTAATAAGTATATTACAGAAAATAAGATTGGATTAGAGATACAGGAAGCTAATCCGCAACCTGTACATGTCTCAGACTGCTCAGGTGCGAGTGGGGGACGGAGATTCTAGATGGGCAGTGTTAGGAAGAGGTGTAAGGCAGGGTTGCCTATTATCACCGATGCTGTTCAACGTATATGTGGAGGAAATGATTCAAGAGGCATGGGAAGAACTGGAGGTGGGAATGAAAGTCGGAGGGGAGTTTGTAAAATCGGTTATTATTGCTGATGACAATGCATTAGTTACTCAGTCAGCAAGGGGTTGCAAGCATTGCTGACTGAATTGGTGGTTCAGTGCGATAGATATAGGATGAAAATCAATATTAATAAAACAAATGTTATGCGATTTTCCAGAAAGAAAAAAGCTAAGCTGAACATTTAAATAGGCGTGGAAACAATAGAGCAAGTGGAACAGTTTACATATCTCGGAAGTGTTTTGGAATAATACGGTCAAAGTAGTAGGGACGTAAGGAGAAGAATTGCGCTAGGCAAGGAGGAGGGAGTTGATGACGGGGACGTTGAGTAGGGATGTTAAGACAAGACTCGTAAAAACTCTGATATGGAGCGTAGCTATGTACGGCGCGGAAACGTGGTCACTGAAGCAGGAGGATACACGTATATTGGAGGCTTTTTAAATGTGGGTGTGGAGAAGAATGGAGATGGTGAAATGGACCGAAAGGAAAACAAATGAGGAAATACTAGGAATGGTTGGTGAGGAGAGGGGTTTGCTGAGAGAAATCCTGTGGAGGAAGGATTAATGGATAAAAGGCGTATTGAGCGGTAGTGGAATGTTGAAGAAAGTGGTAGAGGGGAGAATGTTGGGCATGCGAGGAAAGGGCAGGAACAGGATAGGGATGTTGGACGGGATGAAGGGAGGAAAGAAGTACACATATGAAGAGAGACCTGATGTAGAGTAGATTGATGGATTGGGTTTTGTTTGGAGTTACGAAATATTTATTTGATAGTTGTGTCCATCCAAAAACCTACCTTAACTGGTAGATTACCTAATAATAATAATATATTTTGGTTATTATTATTTTACTTGTTATTTTTGTTTATTTTGAAAGATAGATTATTTTTATATCGGTTTTTCATGTATAGGGTAAGGTTATGGGACTACTTGGGTTTAGGATATAGGTTATGGTATGGGATGTTCAGGTAGGGTCAAATGGTAGTAGGTTAGGAATATTAGGCGAGCCAGGACCTTGATTTTTCCTTTTCATGTTATACTGAGATGGTTTAGGGTTTGCTATAGGGAAATCGCCATATGGTTAGTTTTGGGTTGGATGAAAGGTGATATTTTTGGGATATTTTTGGGATGTTCTTCTTTTCTTTTTAGGAATGCCGGGTAAGGATTTAATTATTTGATGCGGGAATGGGTATTTGCCGGTTGGTAAGGATGTGGGCCAAAGGTTCTGGATGAGAGGATTGTTTGCCTGCTCAAGCGATTTCCTGTAGCTTATCAATGCCTTGGATTGATGAAGCATTGATCGGCTTCCCTTCTGGTGGTAAGGTTCGGTTCTCTGAAAATATTTCTATTAGGATTGAACAGGTGGGCCCCACCTATCATGCGGGCCATTTAATTTTGCCTAGCCTGGACTCAATCGTATGCAGAGGCAGGGGCTGTAGCCCACATCGGAGGCGCATACGCAATTTGTGGAAACAGTGTGGTATTTAGAATATCTATTTTATTATTAAGGGAGGTTTTAGAGGTTTGGTTCTTCTGAGGTTGAAGGGTGAAGGTGCAGGATCGGAATTGTGAAATTTTGTGATTGAGGTGGGGATAGAAGGTTAATTTGGAGTCCATGACTACGGTTAAAAATGATGAGAGGATTTCTGCCGTAAGATTATTTGGTCAAGGATAAGATACGTGTAGGTGAATTTTGCAGGGTATTGGGTGAAACAGGCTTTCGTACATTTCGCAAGAATAACAGGCAACCTCCACTCTTCAAGCCAGGCTTCAATTAAATCAAGGTGGTCTTGAAGGACATCATCGGTTTATAGGGCCACCAGCTCAGGACTGTAATGGCTGCTTCTTCGGCGTAGAAAAATAGGTGGGCTGAAGGATGGGTTGGAGTGTCGTCAATAAATATATTTAACAGTAAGGAGCAGAAGACTCCACCTTGGGGTACACCTGCGTG
Source organism: Hetaerina titia (assembly GCA_037158775.1). Classification (NCBI taxonomy): domain Eukaryota; kingdom Metazoa; phylum Arthropoda; class Insecta; order Odonata; family Calopterygidae; genus Hetaerina; species Hetaerina titia. The sequence goes on along the minus strand of CM073778.1, from coordinate 91,849,060 downwards.
TATAGGTTGGTTTATTGGATTTGAAGGAATTATGGGAGATAGAGAAGGTACGGTTAGATAGGAAAGATTGGATTATATTAAGGAAGGATAGGAAAGATTCGATTATGTTTGAAGGGTACAGAGGGATATTCTTTTGACTAAGCTTGAAGAGCGACCCTTCATGGCAAACGTTTTTAAAGACCTGAGTAATATCGAGAAAGACTGAGGAGGTTACGAGTTTGAAGTAAAAACCAGAGGTAATTAGTTGCATGAGGCGGTTGATTTGGTGAACACGAGATGTTCGAGCGGCAAATCCATATAGTGGCTGTGAAAGTCATTTGAGTCGATTGAGAGTAATTTTTCTAGCAGCTTACTAAGGGTAAATGCAAGGGAGATGGTCGGTGATTTTCCATTTTAGAGAGGTCCTTGACAGGTTTTGGGAGTAGGATAATTTCAGGTATCTTTCATGATGAGGGGAAGTATGAAGTGGCTAGGCATGAGTTCAAAATGTCAGTTATGTAGTCTATGTAAGGGGAAAGGAGTAATGAGTAGTAAGGAGTAAGGGCCTGAGGAGCACTTATTGGGAAGTAATGATATGATAGCGGAAACTTCACCGTCTATGCAGGTTTTGTAGAGGCGGTGATGATTTTTTGGGTTTCTGAGGGTTCTGGCCATGTCCCATAGCGAATTATTAGTTTTGGTGAGGGTTGCTAGTTTTTGGTTTTATTCTTGGGATCTTGGGTTACGTATATTCACATTTAACTAAATTGCAGAGTGAGTTGCATTGTATTTTTAGATATGGTGCTCGTGTTTTATGGTAGTTTTTCTGAGTCTGTTTTTATCTTTAATGAAGTGGAGAATGGGTGGAGGTAAGGCATTTGAAAAAAGCGGCTTGATTAGAGAGTTTTTGCGTGAGCAATTAAGTAGAGTGGTAATGTTGTTGGTTAAAAACTGTATGCTTGGATCAATGGATGCGTGATTAAGTTGAATTACAAAAGAATTAGGTGGGAAGGCATTAATGAAAATATTCGAGAATTAAGTCCACTTATGAGTTTTAGCAGTAGGTAGGAGAGATATTAAAGGTGCGTAAAAGAAAACAGTTTCTGGCGTAACTAAAGGAAAGTGGTTTGATTATTAAAAGTCAGTATAAAGGTGCGGTTTCAACTGAGGATAATATGGGTAAGAGATCAGAACAGTAGTGATGGATAATTTTAAAGGAGATTATGAAGGAATGATTGTTTGAGATGGCAGTGTCTAAAAGGTCCGAGGTGACCACATTGTTATGTTCTGAGATGTGAGCTGGTTCAGAGGGTTCATGATTTTTGTAGTATAATTCATTAGAAATTCTTCTTAGGGTTGAGCCTATGGGATTTGTCCTTTTACAACCCCTGGTGGTATGTTTACTGTTCAAGTCACCAAAAATGATCGTCGGGGTTGGAGAGTCAAGAATTGGCTGGATTGATACATTGCTTACTGATTTGGGTGGTGTGTATGTGCTGTGTACGTTAATTTGTCCTATTAGTGTATGCAGAGAAGACCAATTACTTAAGATTATCTATGAGTGATGGTATTTGTGTGTGTTTAAGTGTAGATTTAGTGAAAATGGCGACTTTGTCGCTTATTTGCTTATTGGTTGTGTTCGATATTCTTTCAATCCGATGAACCGTGCAACCAGGAATGATAAAATTGCGATTTGAAACCAGTTGCTTTTCTGATAGTGTAATAATTTCAGGTTTGTGTGTGGGTATGAGTCAGTGAAGTTCTATTTGTTTGTTGCGGATACCGTTGCAGTTCCAGGCAAATAGGTTGAGATGGGCAATTTTTGTTTTCGCTGTAGCCATTGTGTCAGTGCTAGGGTTTAGAAAGCTATGAGGGAAATATTGCAACGCTCTTGCGGTGGTGCATTCATTATTTCAGCAATGAGTGTGAAGGATTGCTGAACATGCTGAGGCCAATGGAAATCAGGAGATGAGGGGATGGTTGGTGCTTGGTGAGAAGATAGGCGCGTTGTGACTGATGGAGAAGGAGGTTGATATGATGGGTTTATGGAGGGTAGGGTGTGATGAGTTTGAGATGTACAGTAGTGGTGGGTAGTGATGATGGTAGAAGAAAATTGAGAAGTGGTAAGTTCGTGGACTCCATTTTGACCTTGGTCTTGGAATTCGATTGGCGGGGAACTGACTAGAATTCCAAGTATACTATATTGAGGTTAGATTTGGTTTCTGGAGGTGGTGGTGGTAGGATTAATTCTAAAGACGGAGAAGGGTGACAGATTTGAGGTATGGATAGTAAAATGGGGGTTGTGGAAATAGGTTCAGGAATTACGTTTATCGATAGTACGTGGAGCTTGCCTCTTGTCCCAGTAATTTTCTGGGGGAAGAGCATGGACTGATTATTTCCACAATTCCTACAACGCAATGGAAGGCGACAATAATTACGTGTATGCCCAAATCTTTGGCATTGCACTCATTGTACAGGATCAGTGGAAGAAGTGAATTCCGAGACTGAGATATCCATGTCACAGTATGCTTTAAGACTAAGGAATTCGCTCTCTATGCTGCTATCCTGTAATGTAACTTTTAGGTTTGAGAAGGGTTTAGGGTGAACGGGGCCGGATTGCATTCTGATGATTCCTTCTATTACGAAGCCATCCGATTCAAGGTCTTTGGGAACTTGATCGAATGGGGTAACGGGAGGAATATTTTTTATGAGGTAGTGTCGTATCCCCGCGTCTTCGAGGGGATAATGGCGACACGAGAAAGTACCCCACGAGTCGAGTGGCTGCATCGAGGGTAAACGGGGGCTTTTAGTTTGGTGGGTGATGACGTGTAGATGAGTTCCTCCATAGAAATGGGGGGAAAGGAAGGAAATAAGAGAGTGCCACGGCGGTCCCGATTTAACCCAAATTTAATGTAGTCTAGGGGAGAAACAGAGTTTACAACAATGTATTTATATCCCTTGGCACCCGCTTGGTGCTTCCAACGAGAAGGGCCCCGCCCAACCTTCCTCTTGGAACTCGAGTCCCAGACTGACTTCTTCGGGATCACATCAGTCACCCGTCGTCGTTATCACCAAACCTCCACAAGAAGGGGGGGGTTTGCATCACCCGTAGTCCATAGCGAGTCACCAGTTATCATTGTTGGTCCACCAGTCACCAGTCCACATTGAGTCACCAGCGGTGATTCGGATGCAACAGTAGGATTTCATTTTTTCAGAAGGAACGGGATTGGTAAAGTAAGGAAGTTTGTTGACAACAAAAATGAGCGAATTTTACGATGGTCATTTAGGCATTGGAATGGATAAAAATATAGGAATTATTGTAGGAGATTCTGGATTGGTATCTGGTTAGATGTGAGTTGTAAAAGGTATTGCTGAGAGGAAGAGAAGGCTTATAGGCGGATTGGAGGTAGTTCTTTGGTTGGTTGAGGTTCGATAGGAATGTTGGTAATAGTTTGCGGACTAGGGGGTGATTGATTGGAGAAATTGGACTTTCTGGTCACTGTTATCCACTCGTTTGAAGGAGAAGTGGGTATGGAGAAATGAATATCCGTAGTAATAGTTTGACTCTGGGGATTGAAGAGTTCAGGTATTTCTTTTTGTTGAACATGTTGGTTTTCCTGTATTTGAGCCAGTGAGTCTTGATTCTCTTGTGACGCTCGGGCCTTGTTGTTCAGGTTGGTAGGTTGTCTGTTCTTCTTCCCCTTTTTGGTAGCCGTAGGTTCAGGTTGACGAAGCCTCTTCGCCAGCCGGGTAACGATGGATGAAGTAGGGTGTGCAAGAATTTGACGCTCGGGAGAAGCATTGCGAGGTGATACGTCGGATGGCTCAGAGGAGTTTAGGGACGAGTAAGGAGACGGGAAGGTGGTGAAGGAAGATGAAGAGGATTTTGCCGGCGACGAAGGATCTACTACTGTATGTTCAACAGGATCTTGATTGCCGGGATCCATAACTTTTGAATGAGCTTTCAATAGTGGGAATAATTCAGCTCCTCTCAAGGCCGAAGTAGTTCTTTCGGTTCTTCAGAAATGGTATTGGTGGTTCAGGGAGGGTTCAGGCGTTCGTCACTAAGGATAATACTGTTGTGTTAGTCCTAAGAGGTGAACCCTCCGGTTCAACCAGACGTGCAGTGAAGGTGCAAGTCCTCCGTGTAGTCTCCCCGGACAAGGCGACCAAGTAGTGTGAAAGGGGCCGAGCACCACCCTGGGGTGAGAAGAAAGATCTAGTTAGCCCTCCCCACCGGGTGCCTTGACCACTTTGTGTTTTAACCACTTGACTTGTAGTAGGTTGTTCCAGAAGCAAGGCGGCGGGTATGCAAGACGCTTGGTCCTGAAAAGGGCCAAGAACCTCGTTGGGTATGACAACAGGTTTGGTCCTGGAAAGGACCGTCCCCTTGCCAGAAAATTGGTTGAGTAGTTAAGTTCTGAGGTCACTTCCAGGAGAATAAGGATGTCCAGGAGGTCCACAAAATTGCGCAGAGGAAGTAGAGTACATAGTCCAAGAGGTCAGAGTCGATCGGAAGACAGTAGTAAGTATTCCGATCAGGTCAATGTTGTAGAAGCGTAGAAAAGTCCAGGCGAGCAGGGTCGATGTAAATAAGTTGTTCTTCCTTTGGGGTCCTTCATCCTGTTGTAGCGTAGTACCCGTTGTTGTTGATGTAATGGTCGATGCAATGGGTCTGCAAGATGTTCGGTCCTAAAAAGGGTCGACCACCTCGCAGATGATGCCAACTGAATATGGAGCGAAAAGGTTTCATTCATTTCCCAGAAAATTGATTGATTGCAGAATTCGGTGCCAGAAGAGTAGAAAGAGAGAGGAGAAAGTGTCCAGGAGGTCTAGGTAGGTGTGCAGACCAAGAAGGGTAGTTCAGAAACGGGGTTGCCCTCTGGATTTTCGTTGGGTTCTGGGTTTGGGTTGGGTTCGCGACGGCCGGCCATACATCTACATCTAAATAAATACCCTGCGAGCCACCAAAAAGGTGTGTGGCAGGGGGTAGAGCACCATGAGGGAAGGGTAAGGGTTGAGGGGGTTGGGGGTTAGGTGAGGAAAGGTGGGGGGAACCTGTAAGAAAAATATATACATATACATACATACATATATATACATTTATATATATATACATATATACACACACATACACATATGTATACATATCCTCGCGCAGTCCCTAACCTGTACGTTAATACTTATTGTAATGAACTAAGTCCTGGGGAATTTTGGCTACAAGCATTTTGGTCCTTTATCGTTCTTGGAAAAAATGACATTTTAAACCTGTCAGTCTTGCAGTCTATCTCTCTAGTCTTATATTCGTGATCCCTTCGACCGTAATACGTTGGGGTTCTTATTATATCCTGATGTCATCGGAAAAGGGCCCATCTTTAAATGTTTTTAATAAGTTTAACCTATATTGGAAACGCCGCTGTGTAAGAGAATCCCAACCTAAATTGTCTAGTAAAGTGGATACGCTGCTGAGTTAGTCATAACAATGTTTGACAAATCTAGCCCCCCTCCGCTGAACTCGATCTAATCACCATAGCAGGTGATCGGATTGTGAGTCCAATCCCCGTGATTCGACCGCGTGCCCCTGAGTGGAAGAAAGCCGGTGCGCGCGCAAGCCGATCACCCTCGGCATCTATCGTGAAATTCAATGAAATATCGCCTATCGTGGCGATTAGAAGAACGTTAGAGAAATAATTCATTTGTCTGAGGCTCCCATTTGCCAAAGTTCCGCTTGAGCCTTGCCCCATAATGGCGAAATGTGTCACTTCCTGCTGTGAGCCAACGGAATGCATAATGGGTGCGTAATCTGATCCAAATTTGTCAACGTAAACGAAGCTGATGTGCGACAGACATGTTACATGAATGGTGAGGAAATCAGAGCCCTGTTGAGAATTCTGCCGAGGTACTAGTAATCTAACACTGTACAAATAAGGAGGACAAATTTCGCCGGGGAGAGCATAAGCGGTGGAGGTCCGGCACGTACATTTTTAAAGTAGTCGCAATCAATATTTTAGCCTATTAAGAAACTTACTTAGCGATAAAAGAAACGCGTGGATGATTTATTCGCGGAAATAGGTCTATCTCGTATACTCCTAAAATGCAAAAATGAAACGTGGTTCAAAAATACTATCCTCATAAAACTTGGTGCACTTTTATGACAGAAATACGGAAAAGGCTTACGAGTTTCTTTTCATGGCTGACCGGAACAAATCCACTTTTATAAGAGGTGTTGGGCATCGTATGCTTCGCAAAGGAACGCCTCAATTCGAAGCCGTCGTTAAAACCTTAACTTCTTAGAACTTTTATCAATTCTCGCACTAATGTCCTCTCATATAAATTAATGGTTACACTTAGAGGCCTCGTATAATAAAGTCGTACTGTCTTGTTTTCATTGGCATCGTCAAAGGGGCGTCCATCGGGTGGGGGTGTTGCGTGGGAGTGTTAGGTGTTAACGCTCGCTAGCGAGCGGGGAGAGAGAGGGCGTGGGGGACTTCGGGTCAAGTTCTTCGCCTCTGATGCCACGCCCCTCTCTCAGATTTTTATGGTTTAGAACCATGTTTCCTTGTCCTTTGCCTCTCCCTTCTTCTCTTTCTCTCGCCCCCTTTCCTATTTGGCATCAGCCTTTTGCCTTCAGGGTAAACCCTATTACCCTGTTAAAACCACAGGTATTGCAATTTTCCACTAGATATTTTATTTCGACACTACCGGTTTCGATGTTTTCACATCATCATCAGGTGTGAGCACAAGTGCGTATCTTCTTCACATATATAGTTGCAACAAGGGGGGGGGGTTGAAGGAGGGAAAAAAGGGGGGAAGAAAGGGGGAAAAGGAGACAGGGGAATTCCATGAGGGGAAGGTTGAAAGGAGGAGTCAAAGAGGCGGGGAGGAACAGTGGGAAATCCAAGGGGTGGGAGTGGAGGTTTTTTGGGGGGGGGCAATACTGAGAATTAACAATGCGACAACCGGATTAACACAGATAATGAACATAAAGACTTGAGCTGTAGAGGGCCCCGCCGCAGTGAAGGGCCGGAACAATCTGCCGGTGGGCCTCGCGGGTGATGTCCCGTGGCGAGGGTCGTTGCTCAGCTAGCTGGACGACGTCCTTAGGACGCCTGCGGTACGTCGGGGGATTCGTGGTGTTTTCCATCGAGTCCATCAGATGAACGGGGAGGGGGGGGGCAAGGAGTGGACGTTAACGGGGAGGAAGTAGGGGGGGGGGGGTTCAAGAGAAAGGAAGGTTAAAATTGGGGAAAACTATTGGGGAAAATTGATGGCTAGAAGGGGGGAGTGTGAAGTGGCAAACACATCATTAAGGAGGGGAATTCCTTTAATTGTGTGTTGTATTATTTCACACTGTTCGAGTGCGTCCAACTTGCGCCCTTTCGTTTGTAGATGTAGCACTTTAAATTCGAAGTTGCAGTGATGGCCTGTATCGATTATGTGTTTCGCGAGATTAGAGTTCGTGTTGTCTGCATAAATTCCTCTTCGGTGTTCCTTGATCCGATTGTCAAAACTCCTCCCTGTTTGACCAATGTAACTGGCCTGACGCTCGCACTCAAGCATATACACCCCACTCCTTTTATTCTTGTCGATCGGGTCCTTAATCTGGCTTAAACACTTGGATAGTGTTGATGGAATATAGAATGAAATTCGGAAATTGTCCTTGGGGATGGCTTTGGTTATTTTGTATGAAAGATGGTTCACGAACGGAATTTTGCACCATTTCCGATCTAACTTGTTCGTGTCCTGTGTGAGTGTAGTGCAGATAGAGGTGGCATGTTTTCTTCTTTTTTCTTCTTTCTTAAAAAGAAGAAAACATGCCACCTCTATCTGCACTACACTCACACAGGACACGAACAAGTTAGATCGGAAATGGTGCAAAATTCCGTTCGTGAACCATCTTTCATACAAAATAACCAAAGCCATCCCCAAGGACAATTTCCGAATTTCATTCTATATTCCATCAACACTATCCAAGTGTTTAAGCCAGATTAAGGACCCGATCGACAAGAATAAAAGGAGTGGGGTGTATATGCTTGACTGCGAGTGTCAGGCCAGTTACATTGGTCAAACAGGGAGGAGTTTTGACAATCGGATCAAGGAACACCGAAGAGGAATTTATGCAGACAACACGAACTCTAATCTCGCGAAACACATAATCGATACAGGCCATCACTGCAACTTCGAATTTAAAGTGCTACATCTACAAACGAAAGGGCGCAAGTTGGACGCACTCGAACAGTGTGAAATAATACAACACACAATTAAAGGAATTCCCCTCCTTAATGATGTGTTTGCCACTTCACACTCCCCCCTTCTAGCCATCAATTTTCCCCAATAGTTTTCCCCAATTTTAACCTTCCTTTCTCTTGAACCCCCCCCCCCTACTTCCTCCCCGTTAACGTCCACTCCTTGCCCCCCCCCTCCCCGTTCATCTGATGGACTCGATGGAAAACACCACGAATCCCCCGACGTACCGCAGGCGTCCTAAGGACGTCGTCCAGCTAGCTGAGCAACGACCCTCGCCACGGGACATCACCCGCGAGGCCCACCGGCAGATTGTTCCGGCCCTTCACTGCGGCGGGGCCCTCTACAGCTCAAGTCTTTATGTTCATTATCTGTGTTAATCCGGTTGTCGCATTGTTAATTCTCAGTATTGCCCCCCCCCCCAAAAAACCTCCACTCCCACCCCTTGGATTTCCCACTGTTCCTCCCCGCCTCTTTGACTCCTCCTTTCAACCTTCCCCTCATGGAATTCCCCTGTCTCCTTTTCCCCCTTTCTTCCCCCCTTTTTTCCCTCCTTCAACCCCCCCCCTTGTTGCAACTATATATGTGAAGAAGATACGCACTTGTGCTCACACCTGATGATGATGTGAAAACATCGAAACCGGTAGTGTCGAAATAAAATATCTAGTGGAAAATTGCAATACCTGTGGTTTTAATATGTTACGCTTCCACCACATCACGCCTGAGACCTCATCATTCGTTCCTATTACCCTGCTTTGTCGCCTTAATCATCCCCATCCGAACTTTGCGTCCCTTTCTGCAAACGCGAATGGCTTGAAGAAATACCTCCACCGGATCCTTGCTCTCTCCCCATCGATAATACGAGTATCGTTGTCTCATATCTACGGATATGCATGGTTGGTCCAGATGTGGAAACTGGGAAAAGAGAAGTAAAGTGACACCGTTGATCGAAAGTTCAAACATTTTAGACGAATATTAGGACACAGTTTGAAGTTGATGCATTAAATTTGTGTTGTATCATAATTTCAATTGGAATGAAACATTCCTACCATAAAGTTAGTAATTAGTTCTTGAAATAGGATGAGTGACATTAAGATTTATGCCTTGGATACCATATGGTGTACATAAATAGTCCTCTGGAATCAGTCAGGCGGGATAATATTGGAATGGGATAATCTGGTACAGTGCTGAAGGAAGCGAAGCTCTGTAGGGGAAGAACGAAAAAGAATACATTCAGGTACGGAGAACCTATCAAAACTTCTTTGCGGAATTCTGCTGTGCGAGAGCCTCCTCATTCACCTTAGTCTGCCTCTCAAACAACTTAGGTGCACCGACCCCTCCCCCTTCTAACCCTCCCCTCCTCCCCCCTTTATCCCCCTCCCCTCCCGTCCTCCACCCTCAGGCGTGTATCTCCATGCGTTAGTCGCGACCGCGCCGAACCTCCTCCCTCCCCATTAAATTTCCCCGCGCCCCCAACCCATTCTCCTCCACTGCCCACGTTTTCATTTCACTCTTGGTTCTCTTAATGCACACAATAGTAATAGGGCCGCGTTCAGAAAACGAATGCGGCTCGCCTCTGCGGCAGCAGGTGTGGGACGTGGGGAGGAAGGGAGCACTTGCGGTATTGAGTTGACTGAGCACTTTGGGGAGGGAATGATTTTTGGACTAAGGGGGACAAATTGCATCGCTGCCAGTGTTTTAGACCTATGTTCAAATCTGCTTAAGGTTTTAAAATCCTTTCCGAACTTCCTCTGACGTTATATGTTGTTTTTACTTAAATTTTTGCGGTTAATTCCGCTCTGAAGGCAATAACTTGTGTGCTGGTTTATTTTATATCAATTTATGCATTTACTTCTTATAAATTGCCAGTCATTCTCTTGATAAGCAAAACGTTTTCTTTCGTCGTCGGGTATTGTCTTATTCATTCTATTTCTTCATTTTCATGAATAGTATTTTTTGTTATTATGGGAAACGTGATTTTCGATTTAAAAAATTTATTTTTTTAGGTAATCTACCGGTGAAGGTAGTTTTTTGGATGGACACAACTATCAAATAAACATCTTGGAACTCCAAACAAAACCCAATCCAGCAACCTACTCTACATCAGATCCCTCTTCATTTCTGTGTACTTCTTGCCTCCCTCCATCCCGTCCAACATCCCTATCCTGTTCCTGCCCTTTCATCGTTTGCCTAAAATTCTCCCCTCTATTACCATCTTTAACATCCCACTAACGCTCAATACGCCCTTCATCTATCTTTCCTGCCTCCTTAGGATTTCTCTCAACAAACCCCTCTCCTCGCCCACAATCTCCAGTACTTCCTCATTTCTTTTCCTTTCGGTCCATTTCACCATCTCCATTCTTCTCCACACCCAAATTTCAAAATCCTTCAATCTACGTCTATCCTCCTGCTTAAGCGACCACGTAGCTACGCTCCATATCAGCGTTTTCACGAGTCTTTTCTTACCCTCCCTACTCAACGTCCCCGTCATCAACTCCCTCCTCCTTGAGAAAGCCTCCTTGCTTAGGGCAATTCTTCTCCTTACGTCCCTACTCCTTTGACCGCATTAGTCCAAATCACTTCCGAGGCATGTAAACTGATCTACCTGATATATTTTTCCCCTCTCATTTTGATGTTTAGCTTAGCCTTTTCTTTCTGGAAAATCGCATAACCTTCATTTTATTAATATTGATTCTAATCCCATACCTTTCACAAGAAGCTTTAATTCACTCAGCAATGCTTGCAACCCCTTGGTTGACTGACCAACTAATGCTTGGTCATCAGCAAACCTAACCGATTTTACGAATTCCCCTCCGACTTTCATTCCTACCTCCAGTTCTTCCCATGCCTCTTTAATCATTTCCTACACATATACGTTGAACAACACCCGTGTAAATAGGCAACCCTGCCTTACACCTCTTCCTAACACTGCCCATCCCGACTCTTCGTTCCCCACTCGCACCTGGGCAGTCTGAGACATGTACAGGTTGCGGATCAGTCTCCTGTCCCTCCAATCCATTAATTTTTCTGCAATACACGCATTAATTTTTCCCAATTTACTCTATCAAACGCTTTTTCGAAATCTACAAAACAGGCAAAAACGTCCTGGTTGTATTCTATATTCCTCTCAATTAGTGATCTCAAAAATCTAAAATCAAAATTAAAATGCCTTATCGTCAAACTTATGGTTTGTTAGCGGAAGCTTTTTAGTAAATTACAAGTGTATGTAAATGTTAATAAAATTAATACCAGCATTCGGTTAGGACAATTAAATATACTGGAAACGTGAATCCTGCGTACTTTCTATAATACATGTAATATCTCAAAATACAGTGGAACCACGACTTAGATAGGGATTGCCCACATTTTTCACGTCACGATACGCATCACAACCATGAATATTTTCATGGGATTCGAGGAAGAAATATTTTTCTATTGACATTAGTAATTTCTTTTATTTCATATTAGGGTGCTCCCCAGGGAAGTGTTATCGGATCTATTTTATTCCTCTTTCACGTAACAGTATTAAGTCCATGGTTAATAGTAAGATACTTTTACTCGCCGAAGACTCAGTGGTTTACAGATATATCCAGTGTCCTGAGGATAAGTAGTTTTAGCAGATGACCTTAATTCGATACAACTTTGGCGCGACACTTGGCATTCAAAATTTAACTGAAAAACTCCATATTGATGAGTTCTTGGATTAGCGGTAGTTCCCCCCCCCAACGCCTTCTGCATCAGGGATACCGTTATAGGAAGTATAGATTTGTTTAAATACCTAGACCTTACCCTCACTCACGACTTCTCCTGGGTAGAACACACTCATACGGGGAATATGTGGACAAGCTAACAAAATATTAGGATTTACGAGAAGAGTACTGGGTAAATGTGATGAAAAGGTTAAAGAGCAATGTTATCTTTCGATGGTTAAGCCTCATTCAGAATATGCCGCTAGAACATGTATGGGATCCTCACGAAGTTGGATTGATTGCCGAATTGGATCGCGTGCAGTGTAAAGGTGCTTAATTTGTAAAACGTTATGAGAAACTTTGTAGCGAATCAAAATTTTTAGAGGGGCTAAGATGGGAATCACTCAATAGAGCGAAGGTTAAATTACAGATTCAATCTTTTGCATAAATTGGAAGGATGTCTCTTTAGCAGTGATGTTGACATTGCATTATTACCCCTATTGTACTACGGTACGAGAGATTATGTCAATAAAATGGGAGAGATTAAGTGTAGGGTGGATAAATTTAACATGGCATTTTTTTACGAAGGATAAGAGATCAGAATAAAGATCAGATTTTAAACAAAATAACTTTCATACGATCACGTAAGGAGGGAAAGGGGTTTTGGGTCATAATTATTCTGGTTTATAACCACCCCCTGCCACACACCCTGATTTTTGCTTTCAAGGATTCTATATAAATCCATAAAAATAAATGAGCTTGAATAGAAAGACATGTCACATGGAACTAAAAGTGCTCCATTAAAATGTATTATAGAAAATACCCATTGTAAATAGGGTATCCAAAATACCGGAGAACTCAAATCTGCGTTTGGAAAACAATTATCAATGATAGAAAGACAAGGTTTACCAAGATTCATAAATGTAAATTAATAATTAAACACTTTTTATCCTGAGGTCAGCGTCCATAAAATAATATCCCATATATATTTTTATTCCGACGAAAATTCATCCAAAAATCGGTAAACAATAAGAAAATAATGATGCACTAGTACGTATATATTTCATCATATATGACTGATAGAACTTGAGCTCAAATGAATGGCGCAACGAGTAAAAAGCGTCTTTGCTAGCAAATAATATCATTTTACTTAGATTTAAAAAACTATCATATTTATTGGAATACAAATTGAGAGAAAAGACGTAAAAGAATATTTATCTAAGATGATTTATTAAGACCACTTAGTAACTAAGACCACTGGAATTCCATCCGAACGAAGTTCTTGCGAAAAACTATATGCTCTCCGAAACACTCGTCTAAAACTCTCACGACGACAGACGAGTTGGAACTGAAGCCAAGGAATGATCTTCTGAGTCGCGAATGCAAAATGTGGGATAGTATTGAGAACCAGAAATAGTTTTGTGAGGAAATGCGCCCCGGTTGAAATACGCGCTAAAGTGTGACATTAAGTATTAATTATGTAATGCTGCTTGGAAAGACACATTGGTTTTTCTCGAGAAGAGACCCCCGAAATAATGCGATGCGATGGAGACTGCAGGGAAGTGCATAAGCTTTTCCAGACTTTCTTATCAAGGGTTCAAGGATACAAGAGAGGAAAGGGTGAGAAGGCTTGGAGGGTATTAGAAGAGAAGTGAAAATAGTTAGCAACCACTCCACCCAGGAATGGCTTCTGCGAGAGTCACGAGTTGGAAGCACTGACGACCAGGTGATCTTACAACACTCTGTCCTTCCCTTACGTCTTCCAGTAATGTTTTTTTCACTTATGCAATGTTTTCTGCTCCTATGGATGAATAGAGTCTGAACGGTTCTTATTATGCGTTCCAGGAGAGCGCATTAGATGTATTTCGGGCTAACTTTAAAATGCCTGTGCATCACTGTACAACTCTTGCAATGCCTCTGCAAGAAAATGGTTACTACTCGGAGGTTTTTACGGTTAAATTAGATAGATATTAACTGCAGACCCTCACCAGTCGGAAAGAAGAAGAGAATGTTATTTCTCTGCGTGTATTTATCCAATTTCTGTTAAATGATTCGCCGGATCTTTCTAGTTAGTGTGTATCACAGGGATGGAAAAATGTCCAGTATTTGTTTCAATGAAGTGGTAACCTTTTCTGCTGACAATGAGTGCAGACTAGGTGTTAGACGTCGCAGTCAAGGGAAGCCAAGGAGTGTTGCACTCAAGCAATAGTAAAAAGAGTGACTAGTATAAATGTTTTCGTTCATGTATTTATTGGGCGTTCATTCTTGCAGGTGAAATTGCATGCCTAAAATCTTTCAGAAGATTTTGGATAGCCTTTAATAGCCAAAGACGACCAAAAATCCGACAAAAGTTCCATTTGAAAGAAACTCTCATGGATCGCATTTAGAGCTTTAGCAAAAATAAATGATCGTAAAGTATGTTCTACGACGAAATACGTGCACCACTAGATGTCACAAAAAGGCGGGGCACCTCCACTTCCGAATTTCCCGAACGACTGCCGCCTCAGGCCTCGTTCCACCTATACTATATAGTATAACCATTCGCCCACCGTATGGACGGCCGATCTGGCATAGGGAGGAAGGGCGGTCCGAGACGGACGATCGGCCGGGTTTTCTGTAGTGCAGATGTACCGCCAGGTCATATTGCGTGACTGTTCTTTAATAAATTTCAAGAAACTGTAATAGTAACTTTAACGGAGTCACCCGCTATGTGTGCATTATAATGCAACCATTTCAGAGAGTAAAAATCATTCGCCTTGACCGGGATTCGAACCCGGATCCCTCGATATCCGGCCGAGTGCTTTAACCAATTAAGCTACCGAGACGTCCCCTTACAATCTGAAATTTTGGGGGCTTTAAAGGAACAAGATGTTATGACGAAATACTGTACATACAATGTCACAGGCATTCGTAGTCGTGCGCGACGCGCCACAGTCCACGATGTTAATAAAGCCAATTTCAAACACTTAGGCTGTTCATACCTTAGACAAATTTCAAGAAACTGTAAAAGTAACTTTAACGGAGTCACCCGCTATGTGTGCATTATAATGCAACCATTTCAGAGAGTAAAAATCATTCGCCTTGACCGGGATTCGAACCCGGATCCCTCGATATCCGGCCGAGTGCTTTAACCAATTAAGCTACCGAGACGTCCTCTTACACTCTGAAATTTTGGGGGCTTTAAAGGAACAAGATGTTATGACGAAATACCGTACATACAATGTCACAGGCATTCGTAGTCGTGCGCGACGCGCCTACGCCTATTTGTCTAAGGTATCTACATCTACATCTACATAAGTACCCTGCGAGCCACCAAAAAGGTGTATGGCAGGGGGTGTAGCACCATGAGGGAAGGGTAAGGGTTGAGGGGGTTGGGAGTTAGGTGAGGAAAGGTGGGGGGAACCTGTAGGAAAAAAATATATATATACATATATATATGTATATATACACACATACATATACATACATACATACACACATGTATACACATCCTCGCGAAGTCCCTAACCTGTACGTTAATACTTATTGTAATGAACTAAGTCCTGGGGAATTTCGACTACGAGCATTCTGTTCCCTTATCGTTCTTGGAAAAAATGACATTTTAAACCTGTCAGTCTTGCAGTCTTATCTCTCTAGTCATATTTGTGATCCCTTCGACCATAAAACATTGGGGTTCGTATTATATCCTTGATGTCATCGGAAAAGGGCCCATCTTTAAATGTTTTTAATAAGTTTAATCTATATTGGAAACGCCGCTGTGTAAGAGAATCCCAACCTAAACTGTCTAACAAAGTGGATACGCTGCTGAGTTGGTCATAACAATGTTTGACAAATCTAGCCCCCCTCCGCTGAACTCGATCTAATTCCGAAACCAAATTTATGTTGTGAGGATCCCATATACTGGCAGCATACTCTAGGTGGGGCCTGACCAAGGCAAGGAAACATCGTTCTTTCACCTTTTCGTCGCATTTACCTAGCACTCTTTTCACAAATCCCAATTTTTTATTAGCACGACCGCATATTTCTCGTATGTGTTTTCCCCAGGACAGATCGTGAGTAATTGTTACACCCAAGTATTTAAAGGAATCTACCCTCGCGATTTTGGTTTGTTTCACTTTGTAACTATAAGGGAGGGAATTACTCTTTTCCCAAAAATGTATTACTACGCATTTTTTAAAATTCAATTCCAATTGCCATGTATCGCACCAATTTTGAATTGCATCTAGGTCGTTGGCTAACACGACTCTGTCTTCGTGACTTCGGATGTCCCCATAAATTACTGCATCATCGGCGAAAAGACGGAGCTTGCTATTAACTACGGTACTGAGGTCATTTATGTAAATAAGGAAAAGGAGGGGGCCTATGACACTTCCTTGTGGTACCCCCGACGTGACCTTGACAGTATCGGATGATACACCGTCCAGGACGACTGTTTGGACACGATCACTTAAAAATTGTTTAATCCAGTTAATAATACTTTCGTGTATTCCATAGGTTTCCAATTTCGCCAGTAATTTGCAATGAGGGACTTTATCGAAAGCTTTCTTAAAATCTAGGAATATCGCATCAACTGGAATATTACTTTCACCGGAGTTTAATACATCATGTACAAAAAGTGCGAGTTGAGTTTCGCAGGATCTACCCTTACGGAAGCCGTGTTGGTTATTAATTAATAAATCTTGGCTATCGAGGTGCCTCATCATGGAACTAACAATGATGTGTTCAAGAATCTTACAGGAAATGGAAGTCAGCGATATTGGCCTATAATTACTGGGGTCCTCCCTGTCTCCGTTTTTAAATATGGGTGTTACCGAAGCTACCTTCCAGCCGTTTGGCACGCTTTCTTCTGCTAATGATTTCTTAAATATTATATCTAGATATGGGGCAATTTCAGCCGACAGTTCTTTATACACACGTGCCGGTATCTCATCAGGTCCCGGAGATATGTTGGGGTCTATGTTTTTAAGGAGTAATTCTATTCCGCGGGTGGAAATATTGATTGCTTCCATTGAATGCTGAAATATTTTCGGAAGGTTCTCGGGTGTATTTTGTGAGGATATGTTGAAAACACTCTGGAAAAATGAGTTTAATATGTTGGCTTTATCTGAACTACTCGTTACTTTATTCCCCTTTTCGATATTCAATGAGTTTACGGTGGACTTGTTTCCCTGCACTTCCCTGACGTAGGACCAAAACATCTTTGGGTTATCGTTCAAATGTTCGCCTAATTTTTTCCTTTTGAATTCCGCTAGCGCCTTCCGGAAGGCCTTCTTGGCAGTGGACCTAGATGCTTTGTAGTTCTGTATGGTTTCGTTGATTTTATCAGGGGAGGAATCTTTAACTGCATTTTTCATTCTGGCATGGCACACCCTTTGCCGCCTAAGAGATTTCCGTACTTCAGAGTTGTACCATCGGGGTTCCTTATTCTCTTTTATATATTTACTAGGTATGAACCTCTGTATTGCTGAACGTGTTATCCTAAGAAAATTATTCCAAGTATCCTCGACACTACTAGTTTTGCTTAATTCGTCAAATATAAAAAAAGAACTTTTTAATTCACATTTTAAGCCATCATAGTCCGCTTTATTGAACAAATACACCTTTCTCTTAGGTTTGTTGACTTTATCTACACTTAGAGAAAATTTAGCGTTTACAGCCCTGTGATCACTGATTCCGTCAACAACATCTATATTTAAGACCTTTTCGGGTATATTTGTGGCTAACAGATCAAGAATGTTCTTTCCCCTTGTTGGTGAAGTGACTAATTGATGTAGGGAATTCGAGGTGAACGCGAATAAGAGGGACTCGCATAGATCCTTGTCTTTACCTCCATTTATAAAATTGTACGAATCCCAATCTATTGTGGGAATATTAAAATCACCTCCGATAATTAGGCTATGCTCACTGTTGTGGGATGTAAAGCGTTGTATCTGTTTTTCTAGGTCTGGTATTGAGTTAATGCTAACGTGGGGTGGTCTATAATACGCACAGATATATATTCTTTTTGATCTGGGTGTTTTCACTGAGCACCATACACTTTCTATACAGCTATCAGGAAATAACTCGGCTCGGTATGAACAGCCTAAGTGTTTGAAATTGGCTTTATTAACATCGTGGACTGTGGCGCGTCGCGCACGACTACGAATGCCTGTGACATTGTATGTACGGTATTTCGTCATAACATCTTGTTCCTTTAAAGCCCCCAAAATTTCAGAGTGTAAGAGGACGTCTCGGTAGCTTAATTGGTTAAAGCACTCGGCCGGATATCGAGGGATCCGGGTTCGAATCCCGGTCAAGGCGAATGATTTTTACTCTCTGAAATGGTTGCATTATAATGCACACATAGCGGGTGACTCCGTTAAAGTTACTTTTACAGTTTCTTGAAATTTGTCTAAGGTATGAACAGCCTAAGTGTTTGAAATTGGCTTTATTAACATCGTGGACTGTGGCGCGTCGCGCACGACTACGAATGCCTGTGACATTGTATGTACGGTATTTCGTCATAACATCTTGTTCCTTTAAAGCCCCCAAAATTTCAGATTGTAAGGGGACGTCTCGGTAGCTTAATTGGTTAAAGCACTCGGCCGGATATCGAGGGATCCGGGTTCGAATCCCGGTCAAGGCGAATGATTTTTACTCTCTGAAATGGTTCTTTAATAAGTTTAAGATACATACATTTGAGGTCAGGGTTTTGGAACGGTAACCCTTTACCTTTGGTTAATGAATATACAACAGCATTATTATCAACAAAAACATGAAAATTTACATTTGTGTTATAAATTTCAGATGCGTGTAGGGTCCCCATTAGTGCTGCATACGCTTCTTCTTCAAATATCGGGATCTCCGCGTCAAAGGCCCAAACTTCCGTGGTATCGGCACCGGGGATGACCCATGGAGCTTGGAAGGGGGTAGCGTCCGTGTATACGTCTTCAATCCGGTTCCAATTACCGAAGGAACGTTTCTTATGTCATATCTTCGCCTCTCATAATTCCTGAGCCCATTTAGTCTGTCATTTGGCAAGGCCCGTCATCAGGAAGTATGGGAGGCGAAGTATGTAGACGCACCATGACACGAAACCAATAGCCCTTGGCATGTCTAACGTCCGTAGGCGAGGTATCACTGAAATAATGTACTGTATTATGTCAAGAGAGCCTTTTGTTAGAGAGAGTTCCATATTTGGCGTATCTATGCGGACTCCTAAATACTTGAGTCGTTGTGTGGGTGTCATATGACACTTCCCAATGCTGATCTGGATACCGAGCTCGTCTTGGAGGAATTGGACGATGTCCTGCACTGGTTGGGGCGATCCCGAGGGAAAATGGAACAACCAATCGTCAAGATAGGCGATCATCGGCACGCGGAACTTTGAATAAATTTCCTGTGCCACCGCCCGTTCCCATCGCTGTATAATAGCAGGCGCCAGGGTATGTCCCATGGGAAGTCGTGCCCATTGAATATATTCGCCGTTAACGAATATGCCATAGAGGTGCCGATGCGCTTCCTGAATTGAAATTTGCCAGAATGCATCGGTTAGGTCAAGTTTGATGAGGAAGGAGCCCGCTCGGATTGTTTCAAGTACCTTGACGGCGTCCTTGAGTGTGAATTTAGGCTCTCAACAAAACCTTGTCCAATCTGACAAGTCCTGAATGATACGGGTGCCCCCTGATGCTTTGGGAATCGCGATCAGGGGAAAAGCACAGGAAGCCCTAGCCATCGCCAGCACACGTCTCTGGACCAAGGTGTCCACCCATTGCAAGATTTCGGGAGTTACCCGAGTCGGTTTAAAGGTATATGGAGGATCCGTTGGTTTGGCGAGGTTGGCTCCTTCCGCAAACAGGGCTCTAACGGATGCATTCTGGTAATGGTAAGGTCGCGCCGTTGGGAACGCGGACACGTCTATGTATTCGACTGGCTCGTGGTCGTTTTGTTCGGGGGTGATGGGCTCTGCCCACTCACCGTTGAAGGAACTCGTTGCTGTAATGTCTCGGGATCTTTCTCCTCATCTATTATTCGTAGCACATTAGAGGTGATATCTTCACCACCAAACACTTCACTATCACTGCAACTAACTACATTATCGATACCTGTGTGAGAGTCAACGTCCTTACTGCCGCTGATGTCAGAGTCGGACTCACTGACCTTGAGGGACTCCGGGTTGTCCGGTTGTGCCGAACCCTAAATCGAAAGGAGCTCCCGGAAGAGGGCGTCTGTCAACGGGTCAGGGTTCTCCTCGTCGGGGTAAGTAGCAGCAGGCGCCTGGTTTGGGCTCGGAGGATGACATACCGCCACAATGCCCCCTGTGGTTGTCCCGGGCTAACAGCATCTTCAGTTCTTTGCAGAGGCTGGCCTTCTGCCTCCTCGTCCGCGCCCTCTAAAGGGCTGTAAAGGTCTGGTTTGTGGTAAGCATGACTTAGTGACTTGAAAAAACTTAGTTACAAGTTATCCAAGGCTTCACTACGATTATTCTTTATGATGTACTACGGGTTATTTCTTTTGATTAGGGAATATTTATTCCTGTAATTTAGGAGGATGTGTTACTTCTTTCCTGCATATTATAAACTCCCCTGTTAAAAGTTAACTAGCCTGTTTTCTTTCCGAAACACCGTAGGTTGGTGCTTAATTTATATTCAACTGAAAGGATGGAGTCATGAGATACAATCGATACACATAAACTAAGTCGATTAAAGGGCATTTATCGTACCTGCTTTCCTCCGGCTCTAAGAATTATAGGGATTACATTTTCTTCAAAATCGGGAGTGCCATAAACATCTGAGAACGTTCCGTGGAAACCTCGAGTTGCCATTTCCCCTCCCCTTATAACACTTAGCCTTGTCATCCCATCTTGTGTCGTTTCTTTTGGCGATTCGTTCATCTCCTAATTTTCAAAAGTCAATCACTGCTTCCCCCGTTCCATCTCTTCCTTGTTTTCTTACATCAGTGACCTCGGTGAGAGCTGTGTCTCATTTTGTGTTTAAATAGTATCCTTTGTCACTTTCATCGTGGTATTTCATTTGTTACTCGGTCTATAATTTAATTTCTTGGCATTAATCGTATAGCACTACGCTTTCATCATTTCTAATTTTCTTTTTAGGCAGTTGAAAAAGTTATTGCATCGCAGGCGTAGGAAAGTACACATTTTTATATGTAAGTTGTATAGGCTGTACACTTTCCCGTCAGCAGTTGTTTATTTACCGGTTAGATTTTCTCGAACTTTTCTTCCTACTGTTCTCCCTTTGGATTCTTTTGCTATTACTCTCCAAGATCCTCTCTCTTGAGAAAATTATTTAGAGATTACACATGAAGAAGCATTTGTGGACGAACTTTATGTATATGTCAGCTCGCTGTGAAAAAATTTGATATTTTACAGCCCTGTCAAAACATTTTCCTTGTTACGATTTAAAATACGAAATTAGACGATTTTTATTGTTTTTTTAATTCTTTTAAATTTCTTTACCTACATTTTGGCAAATTTAATGTTTAGTAGATTCCGCATTGGGATTTAAATACTGAAATAAGCAATCCCGAGAATCTTTTCAGCGCGTCCGTTCGCAACATCCAGAGGTCGAACCTGGGGAGGAGCGAAAGGAAGCGGGGGTTGCTTTGTGTGTGTGTGTTGAAGGAGTAAGGGGTGGGTGGCTATTTAGTTAGAAGGAAAGAAAGTGAATATCTGACAGAGTGAAGCGTAATATGCCTGAGGGAAAATTTTATTCCCACCCCGCGATTAGCGGAGCGCCGGTGCCGAGGCAAATACTAATTTCACGACCCGATCGCAAGGAGGAGCTGGGTCGGAATTCCCGGAGAACGTCTTCGATTAACTCTTCGCTCTGTCTCCCGGAACGCAAAAAAATCGGACTCTCTGATCTGCTCTCATTCGTTTCTATATTGGATGGAGCCCTGATTTTTATCCTCCCCCCCAATAATCTCTCGGAGGATAACTTGCAGGGAAACTTCCTCGAGGTGAAGCTTAAGGAAAAGTGACTGCCGCCTGGTGCGAGAGGCTGACCTGAGGCGAGAGGTGAGGATTTTTACATAGTTTGGGTTCATTCAACGGATTCAGGCGACATGTAGTGGAAGTTCGTAATCATTAGAAAAGCAAATTTACACTTTTCCACAGAGTTCAGATGAACTGAAGATGGTTCGATGAACTGAAACGCGTTGTAAGTTACAAATAAATCTGTGGAAAAGTGCAAATTTGTTTTCCTCGTAATACTTTGGGTTTTACTGTACAATTAATTCTAATCCATTTCTATTAGATAACTAAAGTCCCAGACACATGCATCAACTGAGTCATAAATGATCGACTCTCACCAAATCGAGTGCTCTGTCAACCGTGTAGACGGATAGATTTAAAGTGTATACAATCAGGGACTGACGTGGGCACACTCAGAAGAATGTAATCGACACAACGACCGAAAAGTAAAACATCTGATGGCAATTTTGAAATCTTTATAATAGTATCCTAATGATTAATGTTTCGAAGACTTTGAATAAATGGAGAGGGACGAGGACTGCTTAAAGCAAAGATTAACATAGTTCCAAAAGAGTGCAGAAAAAGAAGTTAATCCTCCGACCTACGAGTATCTTAGATAACAGGCTACAAATGGAGCAACCAAGCAACATTTAATTCGCTCTAAGACCTCGAAAGAGTTTTCGATTATTTGAGATGGATGGATCACAGTTATCCATTTCCCGAGTTAAGCTTCGATTCCATGTGTATTCACAAAAGATAGCTGTGATCAGGTCGGCCGGCGATGTAGATAATTTAAGGAGAGGAGAGTGAGGTAGGAATGTTCGACATTCGCCTTACTTTCAATGTGACCGTCGATATGGTTAGATATTTTAAGATACATGCGCACATTATAGACAAAACAGGTTTTGTGCGAAATACTTAATTAATACTATTACTACAGATTCAAAACATGCATTGTTTTTGTCTCCAAAGGAGGGAGTATTTGAGGAATGTACAAAATGGTAAATGCGGAATACCTTGTAGAATAATAAGGGGGAAAAAACTCTAAACGGCCGTAAACAACAGTCACAACTCTCGTCAGACTAATTGCTGTGTTGGTTTTTCGCGGGAACCACGAAAGAGACCAAAACACAACCGCTCAACCAAGAATTTGAAGGTTTACGGGAAATTAATCCACGCCAGGGACCACACATAGCCACAAACACACTATCCTGTTTAGAATCCTTCACGAGGCTGTGGGACCCCGTTAAATATTCTAGTTAGAAAAGTAATCCTTCACGAGGCTGTAGGGAAGACCCCATTAAAGGTACCAGGATGTTCTACAAGTACACACTCTCTGCCTATCCACGAAGGACGAGCACAGATCATTCGCACACACTATCACTCTATAAACGCACACACACACTCAAAAGGGCCCAACTTCTGGGAGAATCTGAAAACAAAGAGCGCAGACGAAGATAAGCGTCAAACACCCGTGTTTCGGCCACAAAGTGTCTCTCTTCAGCGAACTGAAAAAAGCACCTCCAACACAGGTTGAAAGTAACTACCGAAGACAGATGCCCAATATATATAGTGGCTGAAAAGGGTAGGGGGGACCAATAGGATTAGTGGGAAGATGGGAAGGGGTGGAAGGAGTACTTACACGTATTGGCAAAGAGGAAGGGGGGGAGGGAGGAGGGTGGAGCAAACAGAATCCAATGGGATGAGTGGAACGGGGAGGAGTAATTAGTAAAGGAGAAGGGAAGGGGGTTGGAGTGGAGGTATCTGGGTAACGGACTATGAGTAAAATGGGGGGTGGTGGTGAGTATTAAGGAAATTTTGGGTTTGAAAACAGTAGTAGGAAATCATTTTAAAAGGGAGTACAGAGGAGAGAATGGAATCGGCCCTTTATCGCTATTAACTACGACCTCCTTGAATTTGTGTATGAAAATACTTTCATATGCGTCCAATAGGTGGTTGGGAGTCTTTTTGATAAGTTTCAGTTCGTGATATGATGTCTGATGGCCTTCCTTGAGTAAATGTAGGGCGAAACTCGATTTGTCTGGTCTGTTAGGTCTGTAATGGGCTATATGTTCTTTGTATCTTGTTTTAATATTCCTCCGCGTTTGGCCGATGTAAGAAGAGTCGCAGGAGAAAAAATTTATTTTGTAAATACCGGATTTATTTGAGGTGTCGATTGTGTCCTTAGTGTTCCCTAATAAATGTTTTAGTTTGTTGCTGCTGCTAAATGATATATTTGTGTCGATAGTTTTGAAAATCTTCCCTAGCCCTTTTGTTAATTGTGGGTGGAACGGAAGTTTGATGTATCGAGGGGTTTTATGCTGTGTAAGGGTGGTTGTGTTTTGAACTAGTTTTTTATGTTTGTGCTTTTTTACTAAGTTATCGATAATGGACTCTTTAAAACCATTTTGAATCGCGATGAGTTTGATGTTTTTTAATTCTTTGAGATAGTTGTTTCTATTTAAGGGAATATTTACTAATCTGTGTACAAGGGAATGGAAGGCGCCAAGTTTGTGACTGTCGTGTGTAAAAGAATTATGATGCATGTAGTTGTTGGTATGTGTTGGTTTGCGATACACGTCGTATGTTATTTTAGGGTTTCTGGTTAATAGCAGGTCAAGGAATGGGAGATGGTTGTTATTTTCTAGTTCGCATGTAAATTTAATCGATGGTAATAGGCTATTTAAATCATTCATGAACTGATCTAAGTTATATTTAGTGGTGTCGAAAATTGCAAAAATATCGTCCACGCATCTGACAAAACCGGAAGGGAAATAACTGAATTTATTTTTGAACTCTGTCTCAAAGTGGGTCACAAATACGTTTGCTATGAATGAGGAAAGGGTGTTTCCCATCGCAGTTCCATATTCTTGTTGATAAAACCTTCCCTGGAATTGAAAACAGTTTTGGTTCATGACTAGGCTAGTTAATCTGATATATTCGTCAATTAACTTATAATGGAGTTGTAATGACGTTAACCACACTTTTAACGAGTTGATAGCTATGTCTAATGATACACTTGGAAATAGGTTTTAAACATCAAAGGATACCATGACTTCCTCTTGACTGAAAATGTGCCCTTTCGTATTGTTTACGAAATCTATGGTATTTTTAGAGGGTGGGGGCTCGGGAAATCCAGTTTTTTAAATTCACAGACCAGCCATTTAGATATTAGTAATGTGGGAGAATCTATCCCTGACACTATGGGTCTCATGGGGAAACCAACTTTGTGGGCTTTAGGTAAGCAATATAGTCTCGGAAAATTGGATTTGACACTGAAAGCCTAAATTTAGTTTTTTTATCAATGATGGGTAGGTAATCGTTAAGCACCTTTGTAACTTGAGTTGCAAGCTTATTATGCGGATTCTTTTTTACTTCAATGTATGGTCCAGATAATATTAAGTTGGTTACATC
Organism: Hetaerina titia; assembly: GCA_037158775.1. Taxonomy (NCBI): domain Eukaryota; kingdom Metazoa; phylum Arthropoda; class Insecta; order Odonata; family Calopterygidae; genus Hetaerina; species Hetaerina titia. Next base: position 91,823,764 of record CM073778.1, on the reverse strand, counting down.
ATTAAAATAATCTGCTTTATTCGAAAGGAAGCAAAGGTTACCTTTGTCTGCTTTCATATAGAAACAATTTTTCCTTTTTAAAGAGGTCACAATATGATTTGGATTCTCTGAGTAGAGCTTACGTTGGAAAATCGGATGGTAGAGATTATTTTAAATCTAATATTTCCAAGCTTTCCGTAAAAAATCTTTAGTGGGAATGTCAAATGGATACAAAGATCCTTCTATGTGAGAAATAAAATCATCCAAGGGGGTATTTTTCGGCTGTATACTAAAGTTTAAACCATGATTGAGCAATTTCAACTCTTGTTGTGAAAACGTTTCGTCAGACAAGTTGCAAACATTGGGGAATCCCTTGTTGTCAGAGAATGAAGAAGCTTTGGACTCACCGATAAGTTTTGCCAGTTTTCGATTGATCGGGCGGTCATTCAGTGATTTTGTCACGTTAAAAACACTATTGAGGATGGCAACGGGAAACAACCTCAATTATCATTCCCAAGAATGTAATGATGGGCACTATAGAGAATATGAGTCCTGGCAACTACGGGACTCGGCTCAAGCAGCCGTGTTTCGTGCCCGGCAGCGGGGGAGGCAAGGCTTCCGGGGTCGCCAGCCCACGACAATCTTGCAGGGGAGAAATAACAGCAGCAGGAGTTAAGACGCAGAAGAAGACAACAATAGTTAAAATAAGAACATGCAACGTCAGGACAATGTTGAGGACAGGCAAAATAGAGAATATTAAGCTAAATATGGAAAGAGATAAGAAAGAGGTTTTAGGTCTATGAGATGAGATAAAAGGATAGCGGGGATTACTGGAGTAACAGTTATAGTGATATACAGCGGCGGGGACAAGAGCCAACGAGGGGTTGCCGTAATATTAAATTAAGGGGTAGGAAGAAGCGTAGTCAACATAGAGCAAGCAACTGATAATATCTTAATCGTAGAGATTAAAGCACAACTGACGAACTTGGTCATTGATCAGGTATACATGCCACGGAGCAACCACAAGGAGGAAGAAGTCGATAGGATCTACGATGAGTTAGAGGATATAATCGCGTGTGTTCCTGCAGGGAAACATTTGATAGTGATGGGGGGTTGAAATGCGACGGTAGGCGAAGGAAAAGAAGGTGGTGAGGTGGGGGACTATGGGTTAGGCACGAGGAATAAACGCGGGGATAAAGCAATTGAATTCTGCAGGAGACAGGGGTTAGTCATCACCAACACATAACTTAGACACCACAAAAGGCGTATGTATACATGGACAATGCCAAGTGACTCAGAAAGGTATCAGTTAGATTATATTATGGTTAGGCACAGGTTTAGGAACAGTGTGATGAAGTCGCACAGTTTCCCAGAAGCGGATATGGACTCTGACCACAATTTAGTTGTTATGAAATGTTGCGTCCGTTTCAAGAAGGTAAGCCAAGGGCGGCGGATTAGGAAATGGAATGTAGAAGCATCAAATAAATTAACGAGGAAGGAATATCAGCAGGCTGTAGAGAAAATGATTGATGACAGTAAAGAACTGAGTGCCATCGAAGAAAAATGGGAATGTAACAAGAAAGGGATATTGGAAGCCGCTAAAGACACTATAGGAACCGTTAACGGGAAAAGGATAAGGAAACCATGGGTAACGGATGAGATGATTGCAAAGATGGATGAGAGAAGAAGATGGAAGAATGTAAACACAGAGTTAGGCAAAATTAAGTACAAAGAGTTAAACAATAAATTGAGAAGGGCCACAAATAAAGCAAAAGAAGAATGGTGGAAAACGCAATGCGAGGATATGGAAAGTTTACAGAAGAAGGGTGAAATTGGTGCTCTATACAGCAAGGTTAAGTTATTATCGGGAAGTAAGAAGGCAAGATCTGTGCTAACAGTTAAAGATAAATGGGGTAAGATAATAGTTGAACCAGGAAAAATCCAAGAGAGATGGAAGGAATATATAGAAACACTGTATGGTAAAGAACTTAGGCTGACAAGGTTAGACATAGAAAAGGAACATGACGTAGAAGAAGATAGCTTAGGTCCAGGCATACTCGACGATGAAATAGAAAGGGCATTAAAGGAGATGAAAGCAAATAAGGCTGTGGGGGTGGACAATATTCCTGTAGAAATGTTGAAATGGTTAGGGAAAGGTGGGAAGAAGGCCATATATGGACTGATTCGTAGTATCTATGAGGAAGGAATCTGGCCCGAAGATTTTGTGAGATCGGTGTTAGTTCCTATTCCAAAAAAGGCAAAGGCTTCGTCATGTGAGGATTACAGAACAATAAGTTTGATATCCCACGCAGCTAAAGTTATTCTCAGGATCATCAACAAAAGGATAGAGAGTAGGGCAAATTATTCTTAGGGGAAGATAAGTTTGGGTTTAGGAAGGGAAGAGGTACGCATGATGCCATTGCAGCAATGAGATCATTAATCGAGAGGAATATAGAATACTATCAGGAAGTATTTGCCTGTTCCATAGATTTTGAAAAAGCATTTGACAAAGTTAATTGGGAAAAACTAATGCGTATACTGCAGAAAATAGGGATGGATTGGAGGGACAGGAGACTGATCCGCAACCTGTACATGTCCCAGACTGCTCAGGTGCGAATGGGGAACGAAGATTCCGGATGGACAATATTAGGGAGAGTTGTAAGGCAGGGTTGCCCATTGTCACCGATGCTGTTCAACGTATACGTGGAGGAATGATGAAAGAGCCATGGGAAGAACTGGAGGTAGGAATGAAAGTCGGAGAGGAATTCGTAAAATCGGTTAGGTTTGCTGATGACCAAGCATTAGTTGGTCAGTCAGCCAAGGGGTTGCAAGCATCGCTGAGTGAATTGGAGGTTCAGTGCGATAGATATGGGATGAGAATCAATATTGATAAAACAAAGGTTATGCCATTTTCCAGAAAGAAAAGGCTAAGCTAAACATCAAAATGAGAGGGAAAAATAGGCCAGGTAGAACAGTTTACACATCTTGGATGTGTTTTGGACCAACACGGTCAAAGTAGTAGGGACGTAAGGAGAAGAATTGCGCTAGGCAAGGTGGCTTTCTCAAGGAGGAGTTGATGACAGGGACGTTCAGTAGGGAGGTTAAGACAAGACTGGTAAAAACTCTGATATGGAGCGTAGCTATGTACGGCGGGGAAACGTGGTCACTGAAGCAGGAGGATAGACGTAGATTGGAGGATTTTGAGATGTGTGTGTGGAGAAGAATGGAGAAGGTGAAATGGACCGAAAGGAAAACAAATGAGGAAGTACAGGATATGGTGGGAGAGGAGAGGGGTTTTTTGAGAGAAATCCTGTGGAGGCAGGAAAAATGGATGAAAGGCGAATTGAGCGGTAGTGGAATGTTGAAGAAGGTAATAGAGGGGAGAATGTTTGGCAAGCAAGGAAAGGGTAGGAACAGGATAGGGATGTTGGACGGGATGAAGGGAAGAAGGAGGTACACAGGGATGAAGAGGGACCTGATGTAGATTAGGTTGCTGGATTGGGTTTTCTTTGGAGTTACAAAATGTTTATTTTATAGTTTTGTCCATCCAAAAATCTACCTTAACCGGTAGATTACCTCATAAATTAAACAGCGTGCATTTTGTTCTCGTTTCTTGAGAACCAAAGTGTTGATCCTTCCGTCTATCTCCGACCAATCTTGGAAATCGTGGTCGGATAGTCTCCGAGTAAATTTTACATGCAAACTGTAGGTTTGTAATGCCAGGTAACTATGTTTAGCGTAGAGAGATACAATTTCAGAGTGAAGGGCTTTGCGTCGTAACGCTTCGTCAATATCTAGATTTCTCTTGCGATAGAATTGAGGCCGTAGAGCTCTTGATTTCCTTCCATCTTGTAGAATGCTTTTGCGCTTAAAAGCGAGGAATATTGAATACAAATAGTGACTATCACATTATTAAATCGGTTAAAGGTCACGGGGAAGCTGTTACTTTTCTAATTCAAACCGCGGCATTTTTTTATAAATTTGAATTTGAGTTAACCAAACGTATCTGAAATTTTTCTTTTCACTTTATTGACATAATTTGAGATTCAAAGTATTTTATAACATTTGAATGGAATAGTCTTTGACCGAGGCTTCAAATATTGTATTTAGCGCGAAAATTATTTTTGTAACTTAATGGTTTTGTACCCGTCAGATTTGAATGTTTTGCTAGGAAGTAGGAAAAGCTATATTTGGATAAAATTATTTTTTTAGCTCTCATTCCTAACAGTGTCTTGTTTTACATTTCATTTTGAATTCATGGGATATTGGATGTGTTAAACAAAAGAAACGAAATTGGGTGAAGATAAAATATTTGTATATATCATAAACGTCGGCAAACGACTTCTTAAGTGGACTGATTTTTTTCAGCCATTGCAGAACAACTGGTTGACTTTTAATTATTCATACCTTTTTGATGTTGTGCCTAAAAGTTAAGCAATGGTGCTCTATTAATACCATCTTTTACATATGCTTTTATACGTAAAATACATGAACCGGTATCCTCTAGAAAAAGAGGTGTCGAATGAGCACGCGTCGAATGGAGCGTACAATGTTGGGGAAGGTGCGACGCAGGGGAAGGAAAAAGAGCGAGGCATTTGAATGGCATAAAGTATGCATTACTAAAACATGAGCTATTGTAATTGTGGTGATGCGATTTTATCATCTTTAACGCAATATTAGTGAGGGTTTAGGAATACAGCGGTGTGAGAGTCAATCAAAAACTTAACCCTTAGCCGGTAGATTACTGATAATAATAATGATAGTGTAATCTACAACTACTCTCCTTTTAAGCCTGTTTTTAACCGGTCGATGCCATTTAGTAACCAAAGTATTTACGAGTCTAATGCTTTTATTTTTTACCCACCTATAGCCGTAAGGCCATTTCATTTCTCGTCGTCAATATCACTCACTCCATATTTTCTTCGGTCGTCCTGAAGTTCGTCGTCCAAGTGGGAGTGAGAGAAGAGAAGGAGAAGAAGAGAAGGTTGTGCATGACAATACTGACCTTTTTATTTCACTGTCCATGAAACTTATAGCTTCAGTTTGCATTTGTGTACTCCTTCATGTCGTATTGTTATAAAATCTGCTATTCTTTCGTAATATGTTCCCGAACGTGCTTTGCGAGATCTCCCTGGCTCGGGAGTGCAGGTGAGACGCTAAAGAATTCCATTTCCGGAGCCTCTTATTCTTATTTATTTAGAGATTCTAGGCCAGGGAAATACGTGATACAAATTGAAAGAGGGTGGTTTTTCGCGTTGGTGGAAGGTCTGTGAGTGTAAGCATGTCTTCGGATCCTCTTATTCAGGAGGGATTCAGGATAACCTCGTTTGAGGAGGGAATGGTGTAAGTTTGAGAGGAAATTGTCTAGGGAGTCAGGGTCATTGCAAACTCTGTGTCCCCTTATGGACAGGGAATAAGGAATGGAGCGTTTGGTGTGATATGGGTGGTATGGCCTATAATCTCTGCGTTTTATCCTAAAAGACCTCTATCCTATCCTCAAAAACCACAATTCCACCACCAACCTCTGTCACTTTCAAACGCCCCGCCTATCTATCAGATCTTCTAAAATCTACCAATCCACTTCTTAAATCCTCGCCCCGTTTCAAAATCACTCCCAGACCCTGCAATAAATCTAGATGCAAAACATGTCCTATTTTCCAAACCAGAATCCCATCCGTCTCCCACCCGCTCTTTAACTCTCTCCCACCAATTCCCTACTCCTCGTGTACCTGTGTAGATGTAGATGTATGTAGATGTACCTCCAGCAATGTTGTCTACCTACTCAAGTGCCAACTTTGCCCTGCCATATTGGACAGTGTACCACACCCCTTAATAATAGAATCAATAATCATCGAGCCTCATGCAACAATTCCTCCCTTAGCAAGAAATCAATAGCTCTACGGCCTCTAGGTTAAAATAATAAGGGGGAAAGACTCCAATGGCCGTAAAAAACAGTCGCAACTCTCGTCAGACCAAATTGTTGTGTTGGTATTCGCGGGAACCACGTAAGGGACCAACCACAACCTCTCGACCAAGAATACCCTCTGTGGTGGTTTACGGGAAATTAATCCACGCCAGGGACCACACACAGCCACACACACACTATCCTGTCTGGAATCCTTCACGAAGTTGGGTGACCCCGTTAAAGATTCCAGGTGGAAATTTAATCCTTCACGAGGCTGTAAGGAAGACCCCGTTAAGGATACCAGGATGTTTTACAAGCACACACTCTGTGACTATCCACGAAGGACGAGCACAGACCAATCACACACACTAGCACTCAAGAAACACACACGCACTCAAAGGGCCCAACTTCTGGGAGAATCTGAAACGATAGAGCGCGGACGAGGATATGCGTCGAACACGCGTGTCGGCCACAAAGTGGCCCTCTTCAGCGAACTGAAGGGAAAAACACCTCCAACACAAGGTTGAAAGTAAACTACCGAAGACAGACGTCAAATATATATAGTGACTGCAGAAAGGATGTAGGAGATAGGGGACCAATAGGATTAGTGGGAAGATGGAATACTTTAAACTTATTGGCAAAGAGGAAGGGGGAAAGGGAGGAAGGTGGGGCGAACAGAAACCAATGGGATGGGTGGAACGGGAAGGAGTAATTAGTGAAGGAGTTGGGAGGGGGGGGGTAGGAAGTGAAAGGTCTCTGAGTAACGGACTAAGAAAGGGGGGGGGGTTAAGTACTAAGTCCAACGGAAATTTATTTGAAAAACAGGAGTTAGAAATCATTTCAAAAGGGAATAAAGAGGAGAGAACGGGATCGGTCCTTTATCGCTGTTCTTCTTGAATTTGTGAATAAAAATGCTTTCGTAGGCGTCCAAAAGGTGGTTGGGAGTCTGTTTGATAAGTTTCAGTTCGTTTTCTGATGTTTGATGGCCTTCCTTGAGTAAATGTTGGGCAATGCTTGATTTGTCTGGTCTGTTATGTCTGCAATGGGCTATGTGCTCTTTGAATCTAGTTTTAATGTTCCTCCGAGTCTGGCCGATGTAAGATGAATCGCAAGAGGAGCAATTGATTTTGTAAATACCGGACTTGTTTGAGGCGTCGATTTTGTCTTTAGTATTACCTAATAAATATTTTAATTTGTTATTGCTGCTAAATGATACATTAGTATTGACGGTTTTGAAAATCTTTCCTAACCCTTTTGTTAATTGTGGGTGGAATGGAAGTTTGATGTACCGAGGGGTTTCATGCTGTGTGAGGGTGGTAGTGTTTTGAACTAGTTTTTTATGTTTGTGCTTTTTTACTAGGTTATCGATAATCGACTCTTTAAAACCATTTTGAATAGCGATCAGTTTGATGTTCTTCAATTCTTTAAAATAGTTGTTTCCTTCAACAATTCCTGAAACAATTGTTTTCCTATCCCCTTTCCTTATACCTATTCCTGTTTGAATGAATATTTGTGCGCCGTATGGCGGGATTTTCAAGTTTGAATATATATATATATATATATATATATATATATATATAATATATATATATATATTTTTTTTTAGGTAATCTACCGGTTAAGGTAGGTTTTTGGATGGACCCAACTATCAAACAAACATTTTGTGACTCCCCACCTAGCAAACTAATCTATATCAGGTCCCTCTTCATCTCGGTGTACTTCTTTCCTCCCTTCATCTCGTCCAACATCCCTATCCTGTTCCTACCCTTACCTCGCTTGCCCAACATTCTTCCCTCTATTACCCTCTTCAACATTCCACTACCGCTCAATACGCCCTTCATCCATTTTTCCTGCCTCCATAGGATTTCTCTCAACAAACCCCTCTCCTCCCCCACCATTTCTAGTACTTCCTCATTTGTTTTCCTTTCGGTCCATTTCACCTTTTCCATTCTTCTCCACACCCACATTTCAAAAGCCTCCAATCTACGTCTATCCTCCTGCTTCAGCGACCACGTTTCCGCGCCGTACATAGCTACGCTCCATATCAGAGTTTTTACGAGTCTTATCTTAACATCCCTACTCAACGTCCCCGTCATCAACTCCCTCCTCCTTGAGAAAGCCTCCTTGCCTAGCGCAATTCTTCTCCTTACGTCCCTACCACTTTGACCGTGTTGGTCCAAAACACTTCCGAGATATGTAAACTGTTCTACCTGCTCTATTTTTTCCCCGCCTATTTTAATATTTAGCTTAGCCTTTTTCTTTCTGGAAAATCGCATAATCTTTGTTTTATTAATATTTATTCTCATCCCATATATATATATATATATATATATATATATATATATATATATATATATATATATATATATATATAGATGATGCGGAAGTACTCACGAGAGCAATATAACGTTTGGACGGCACAATAGAACACAGAATAAAACAGATAACACGTAAAAGGACACTCACACTGTAGATGATTTAAGCTTTCGGCCTACTCCGAGGTCTTCTTCAGGTCAGACTGGCAGGTTTTGAGGGAAGAGTGCCTGGGGAGGGGAGGGGGGGCGAAAGGTTTAGGGACTGTTGGGAAAGAAATTAAAGATGGCGGTTAAGGGTGGGAATTTTAAAGGATCGGAAATATAGGATGTATGCGGATTCGCGAGTTCTCACCTCTATGTTGGTGGTTGAATCGGGTAGGGATTCTAGAACTGTTAGGAAAAAGCATTCGTCAAATGATAGGTTGTGTGAACTTGCGTGTAAAGGGATAGGAAGAGAAGAGAGTGAAGCAGAATTACATGAGTAGCGGTGATTGTTCATTCAGATGGATAAGGGGGTAATGCATTCGCCTATGTAGAATGAGGTGCATTGTTTGCACGACAAAAGATAGATAATATTTTTTGAGAGGCAATTAGCGTGGGAACGGGGTGAAGGGACAATGAGGGGATGTGGGGAGAGGGGAGCAGACCTCGTGTCACGCATGCACCGCGACGGGAACTAGGAGACACTCGACGAACTTCTCCAGAGGACAGCGGAGGATTTCTTCAGACAAGCGGCGGACTTCGACTTTGCTGCTATTCGAAGAATCTCAGAGGTGCAAGTCCGGTCTTGGGATCGCCACAAGCGACCCATTGCCAGTCTCCATCTCCCATCAGCATTTCGCCAATGAAGAAGCCGACGAAATGCTGATGCCGCCGATCCAGAGCCGCCATGCGTAAAACGAAGACGACAACTACGCGTCTTAGAAGAAGAAAACTGTCTGGGAAGACGACAGGGACGCCACAGCAATGGAGAGGACGTCGCAAAGAAGAGAGCCACGCCACCAAAAATGCCGATTCTCTCCCTCCCCATATTTTGGTCTGACGCTTCTCGCTTCCATAACGCCCTTCAACTTTCCTTTGTCATAAATATTCCCTCCTCGACTCCTACCTTCTTCTCATTCCCCCTTTTCCTGGCCTTCTAAAGGTCCAAGCAGATATTTCGAAATACTTACTTCTTTTTTTTAATTACCCTTTTGTCGTAAATAACACTTTCTTCCCAAATGCGCGCCACAAATTTATCTCCTTCCTACTATTTATTCTTTGCTACATCTCGCCACCGCCCCTCGGCACACATTCACTCCTATGATATCGCGCGCTGCTGTTCAACGCAAAAATTGAATATGCATCATTCCGGCCGATGCGCCATTTTTTCCGCCCAATGAGAACGCGAAGTATGCCACAGGCTTGAGAGGAGAGATAAGAGTGATGTGGCGGGAAAATGGGGAGGGGAAGAAATTTCCACGTCGAGTAAAACACTAGGAGAGAGGGGAAAGGGGCAGGCGGAGAAAGAAAAGAATTCGAGGCGGCCCACTCGCGATGCGCGCTTGTTTTCTCCCTCCACACAGTCTCCCCGTTCCCGGTGGTCAAGTGCTACCTTAGTTCCATTTCGGCCGCTGGGGATATGGTAAGTAGGAGTGTGTCTAAGGGAGGGAGAGACGTATAGGAGCGAAGCGGGACCCTTCCCGGGGGAGCGATCCTCGTGCTCTGAGTCTCGCATGGGCCATGCAACAACGAGGGCGGGGGAGTTGAAGTATTCTGGTCAGATCAATAGGAAGCAATCGTCTTTTACTCGAGACGCAATGCGATTGTCTTCTGTTCTTCGGGGCTCGCGAGGGGGGCCACGCGTCCGACCGAGATTCTTTTTTGAGGGACACAACCTCCCCCTGCTCGAAGGCGCTCCACTTCTGAGAAGAGTTGATCATCGGCGAACAAACCGTGCCGCAATAGCAGCTCTTGGGGATCCACCCATTCTCGTGTTTGTGTGCACGCACCAAAAATGAGGGAATTCACTCAGGAAGTGAACTTTCGCGGTGGGTTCTGAATGAAGCATCGATGAATCGCATCTACCGTCGCATATCATGGAATTCGATGCGAAAAAAATTGAAACGTGTAATTTTAACGATGCGGAGCCCCTTGCTGCCCATTTAATATTCCTATCCATATATGCAGCCCGGGTTCTTTAACAGAAAATTATAAAATTAATTTTATGTCATCTACTGTTTCATTCCTTGGTTCGCCTATTTCATGACTTTTCCCTCTTGGTGTCTGAGGTGGCCTTTAGCATTTTCGGCATTAAGAAATTAATTTTAGTGATTTCTTTTATCTTTGCCCACCGGTATTTAAACATGAGGAAACGGCCCTTTAGTTTCGAATGCACCTCGTGTGATTCTTATTTTAACGTTTGACTTGCCTTTCATTTGTACTAGTGTTGATGAATATGTGTTTTTCCGCATGAAACCTGCAACAAATCGCAATATTTCGCTTTTAAAACAAGGGTCGAGGGGACCTAGGGAAACGTTGCTCCGGAATATCTTTATTAATATACCGCATATCGAACGTCTGTTGTTGCTGTTTGCAATGTGTGCATTTCAATATGGAGCTATCGGTATTTTTATTTGTGAAGTGTTTCAACATAAGCATCTATTTTCTATCCAGTTAATGTATTAATAATCGAGGGAAGATAATGAAGTAGAATAAAATAATAATCGAGGGAAGCAAATTTCTTTAGGTTTAAATTCTCAAGGGAGTTTTTTTATGTTTTCAGGGGTAACTATTTTTGTAAACAAGTAAGATATTTTATTTCCTTGTGACAATAAAGTAAACACAAGGAAGTAAATCAATAACTTCGCGTTTAGATCTTAGTCTCTGTAGTTAGCCATTCAAATTTTGCTCATTTCTTTGTTTTACCACCCAAAGCTAAACATGAAAACATGTCAATCCCTTAAATCATAGCTTTTGGTGTTTGAAATTAGTTTTTTGTTGTAACTTACGTTTTCAATCTATGCAATCTTGAAATTATTTTTAAAATGTTATTATTTAGTAAGCCATAACGAATTTCATGTAGAATATAAAAGATTATCCTATTTTAATAATTCAAGGAGCCTTCGATGACTAATTGCGACTGTTTCCATTGAACACTCTTAATTGGGAGACTAGGACTCATGTTAATTCGATTTTCGGAACTATCCAGCATTAATATTCCAAAACAGTATTTGAAATAATTCTGGATAATACAAGGGACTATGTCGATAGTTTGTTGTACTTGCGATTAGTCGATACACCATTAAGAGTGCAAAAAAGAATATTTCTAAAATGATTTTGGACACATGATCCCTCTCTGTGGGGTTTTGTTCATAATATTTCTTTTCGAGCCCCTTTTGCATGTACACAAATTTTTTTGTTGCTGTGATATGTTAGTTTTTGTATGATCTGTATGATTCCGTGCTACATTTCTCGTGATAGTTTCAATATTTATTCGACGTCTCCCTTGCATGAACTGACTATAATCTGGACAGTATGCTTTTTGCTTCAACTCCTAATTCTCTTAAGTTGTATTTGGTGAACACTTATAATTATGATTTCGTATTTCGAAAACGTATAGTGCTTTCAGACAGGCACGAATTAAGAGTTCAAAATGAAAGGTTAGATAGACAAACCCTTCGCGCAGATGAGAGCAAATGATCTCTTAGCAGAGCAACGTGAGCTCAAAAAAGTGAATGACCTCGTATTTGAACATTATCTTTGGTTGCGGAATATTTTTTGACTGACGTTATCAATATATATTTACCAATTACGAACATTATATTTCAAACAACAGCTTAGTGATTTTCTTGCACAAGCTCTCATATATTTTAGTTGGAAATTGTTACTCTTTTCATTTGACATTGTCATTAAAGTGCAGTATATTTTGCTAGTTATAACAACTGAAAATAGTTGAATGCCTGAACGAAATAATAAATTATTCTTACAATTTTTTAACCAAATTTGTTACTTCTGCTTTCTTACGGACAACATATTCATTGTGAAAATTGCTCCTCTTATTCGGTATCGTCGGTATAATATGGAATATATGTAATTTAGGATTTAGATTCTTCATTTCCGGGTGCCTTACAAAGACCAATATATTTCCCAAAATATTCCTTTATAGTAACTTATTTTGCATCAAAACCTATAATGAATGATAATGTATGATGAACCCAAAACCTATGATGAACTTTGTGTTGTGATCTGTTATTAATTTTTGGGCGATTAAATTTTATGTGACGAGGAAGAACCTAAGAAATGTAGAGATGGCCTTTTAGTGTTCAGCCAAAGTCTGCCGTAAACGGTGGAGAACGGAAGACAGTAATTTAATGGTGGTTTCAGTGAAGGATTTTCTACTTCATTCAAATCTTCATCTTATTTCTTCGAGATCACTCAGAACTCCAGCAATTTTTTTTCCGCGAAGAAGACTTTGAAACAAGAGTAACGTTCTATTTTTATCGGATTTTTAAAAAAATATTAGAGGCTTCTGTGCGGATTTAAAGAGATTTATTGAGCGCCAATTATGTCCTTGGCGGAAAACCAATATATTGTGTGGGCTCAGGAAGCGTAATCGCTTGTGGAGGGGAAAAATTGCTCGTGTAAGAGTCTGCGTTTACGACTGGATTGCTAACACGATCCGGTTTCCATTTCGTTCCAGCTAACGTCATTTTGTTTTTGTGATCGCTCTTTTGTTAAATTGAATGAATATACCTCGAGTGCTCAGCTCTTCAATCGAACAATGAAGAATTCATGGGAAAGTGTTAATTCGGAGTCGTGGGAAATGTCGATGAGTGAGGCAAATATCACGTGCACAAATTGTCAACATCTCTTACCCTTTGCGTCGCAAATGTACCAAATAAATAAGTTCGTGCTTTGGTCTCCAAAATTTTAAATAATTTTTGACAGTCGAAAATCCTCAGGCTTTTCAAAAGGCTTGAACTAATAACGTAGCAGGTATTTAGCTATTTGATTTTTGTTAACTTTAACAATTTTTACTATATTTTTCCTGTAGCAACAATGATTATATTTGCCATTATTAATTTGATGCACTAATAGATCTATGAGGAATCTAGTTTTCGTTCTAAGAAAGATAACTCCAATTATTTTGATATTGTTTCAAAAAATAAAGCTTCATCCTCACTTGGGTTCAAGCTGGACTACTAGACCGGCCGAGTTTTTGTTAAATTGTGCTATTGTTGAGTTTTGTATCCAAGAATTGAAGCCTTTCAGTAATTGATTGTGTTTTCTCATTGTCAGGGAGTGGTTTAATGTCGTTCTCCAAAGTTTACTTGCCGATCGGTCGTGTATTCGTCCCATGAATCATGCCCCTTTCCCTTTTTTCCAGTCGAGGGTAGCCGGGACTTCGACGCCACGCGCTCGTATTTGCTGAGAGAGGGAGCCGGAGGGTGCGGGAGTGTGTGGATCGGCCTGAGGAGGGCGCGGCCTGGAGGGGACTTCATGTGGATGTAAGTGCCGCCAAATCCCATTTAGAGTTGAGCGCAAAGGTATGCCGGAACAAATATAAAGTTGAAATTAGGTTAAAGATGAGGGCATGCAGACCTTTCTAAACTTTATTTTTTTTGCAAGACACGTAAACAGTATCACTATATCTTGGTTTGAAGGGGGATTGTCGAAAATGGTATCACGTTCGCGCATAACCTGATACTGCATAGACGTTTCATATCCATCATCTCGTAACCAACTTTATATAAACGAGCCATATACGAGTATATCTCCGGTGTCATAACCTCTTTGCAGGGACCTCAATTATATGTCGGCTACGGCTGATTTCCATAAATGCCTCCTCCATTACTGGACACATGATCGGTATCATCCTCGTATTCTACGCAGAAAATCTACTTTCCCCTAACAAAATTGACCTGGAGAATTTTTCTCTCAGGGGGAGAAATGAGGAACTGGGGCATTCAGTAGGGGGCTATGAAATGTGCCGTCATCTACCGTACCTTCATGTGAATTCTTTTTGTGAGATGTCGTGATAATCAAATTGTAGTATTGAACTGTCTGTTTTCAGTTACCAGGTCTTAACCGGTCGATTGCAAGGGGAGGTGAAGGAAGTTAAAGATGATACCTTCGTCGACGCACGAACAGATCGCAAGGATCTCATATAATAGTCATTTATTAATTTTTCGATGAAATGGCATTGATGTTCACCTAAAATTTACTACATTAAAGCGGGCGTAAGTAGCAGCCTATTTGTTCGAACAAAAAGAATCCAAAACATAGCAAATAGAATAACTTATTGATTTATACCAATGACATAGTGGTGAACCAATATTTTGTTAAAATATTATAGCAATGGCCAATTTCACCAATAGCAATACAAATATTGGTGTTCATTAATTATTTGAACGGTAATAATGAGTTAATACGAGTATTGCATCGAAATACCCTTTATCGTGGGCGTATGGTTCGTTATATTAGTGATGACTCTTAGTTTCAATGTGATTTGCACATCTCCTAAAAACACCACCTTCAATGCGGAGGACCCATTTCACAATTGCATTTAATTACTCCTTCAATGTTTAATTAATTTCACCGATTTGACGGGTGTGACGGGAACGATGTGAATTAAAAAAAGACAGCAACGCGTCGAATTATAATTGGTCCATCATCATTGGTCACTTAGATTAATGGTAGACTCTGGATGGTCCCTGAAATTGAATTTGGCAAAAGACTGTTTATCTTTAATTTTAATTCTGAACGCTTCTTTAAAGATACATTGAAAGCATATAGTTTTAACTATGTTTTATTAAGTTGTATTAATTAGAATGTATCAATTGTGGTCAGTATACAAGGAAAACAAGATAAGGTTGGAGTGGATGGGAAAGGGAAGGGCAACTTCATGTAGTTTTTCAAAACAATTAACTTTTTCTCTAGGTTCAGCCTAAACAATCCATGAATATCATTTAATATTTCCGGTGTCAAAGTATTAGTAAACTGCTTTGTCTCCACTGTAGTCAACCGCTGCATAAGCATACTTTTATAAGGCACACCCACTCGCGGGGTGACACACCGCAAAACCAAGACTATAAGTCTCGTAAAAAGTGTGTTGCTTAGTGAAGCGGGATATTTGGCGAGGGCAAATTGCATTGGTTTGGCCATCAAGAGGATTGAATGGATAGCGGGCTTTAAAACGTGCGCACAAATGCGGAACCGTGTTATTCCGCAGTGGGGAGCGATAAAAAAAAAACGTACTCGCCCTCCACATTTATGCATGCTTGGTCGGAGCACGGCATTATTGCCACCCCCCCCCCCTCGACATCCATCTCCCCCACCCTGATTCCCACCCGCTTTTTTCTCCTATTCAGAAATTCCCACCCGATGGGGATGGAGGGTGGCTATTGGCTCGAGAGCCCCCCCTCGCACTCCTCGCCGCCCCTCTGCGTGGCGCTCGACCCCTCGGCCGATTTCCGGTGGAGGACCAAGGGCTGCGGCCCTGAGTCCACCGCCACCTTCCTCTGCCAACTACCAGGTGAGTGGGCGCCATTTTTGTTCTCCTGGCGTGTCTGTGGTTCAGGGCGAAAGGCGTGAACCTATAAATGCAATATTATCCTCCCACTGGGTTTACCTATTCTCTAGTAAATATCCAACATCGCGAGTTCCCTTTACATTTCCGTTTCTGTCGCGTCGGAAGAGGTTTGTTTCCACATCATGAGGGGATAAGAAAGCTTCAAATGTCATTGATTTAATTTTTACTAATATTCTCAGCAATACAATCTGCTTATTGTTACTTTCCGCCGGAGACGTGGTTGAAGCCAATGTGATCTCGAAAGAAACCCGTTACTATCCCAGGCTTATCCGTGAGGTCATCGAAATAGCTAAACATCCTGCAAATTTCAACAGGGGAGACGGTTACCAGATCCACAGCACGTGGAAATGGTTGTTTCAAGATCCAACCATTTAGAGGGCAGCAAATCCAGCAAGCCCACATGGCAGTCTAAATCGCATTGCATCATGGCCTTTAGAAAGTAAAGGGACCTTCTGTGACTTATGACCCAGTTGTATTTGTGGAAAAATTCAAGGCAACTTTACACCAAGTTTAGATCATTATTTTTACCTTTTTGCTTTTGTTCTGGTTACTTTTCATATTTGCGACAATGGTATGATAAATAGAAATTTTCCCTCTCTCAAATATTTTTCAATTTCCTCCTGATTAAGTAAAGTTCAAGTTTGCTTTTATTTCTAAATTCAAATGTGGGGTTCATGGGAAATGTGTATGAAAAAGGATATACTTAGTGTTTCCATTCAATAGCTATTGTTGGGCAAAGTTTTCTACAGTGTGGTGAAGGCATTATCTCCCATTTTCCAAAATTCCAATGCTCCATGCTGATCACTGAAAAATGCAACCAGATAGCAATTTCCCTTCCTTCACTAGAATTCTGGAATACTAATGGGAGACATCAGCGGGAATATTTTAGTATGTTTATTCCAAACTAAAAAATAAAAAAATTTCTGCTCAAGCTATAGTATTAAATAAGCTTTATTGCAATATTTAGGTGTAATATTTTCAAAGTTCACAAAAATGAAATAGTTCATTTGGGAATACCCCATGAACTTCCCAATTTATTAAATGGATGGCTTCTAAATCATCTCTTTTGAGGACACAAATCCTATGAAAAAGACAATTAGGAGATTGGAAAACTCTTCCATAGGAGTCTACTACAGAAAAACATCTCCGGCATAATTTACATAAAACTTGTTTTCACTTCACAGGTTCTGACTCAGAAAGTGGCTGCTGGTCTCATTATTTCTAAGGAGTCTTATAAATCAATTCATAGATTTGAAAATGGATGCCTGGAGAAATGATGCCATGGGGAATTTTTTTCACACATACATCTCAGAGGGGAATTCGTAAAATCGGTTAGGTTTGCTGATGACCAAGCATTAGTTGCTCAGTCAGCCAAGGGGTTACAAGCATTGCTGAGTGAATTGGAGGTTCAGTGCAATAGATATGGGATGAGAATCAATATTAATAAAACAAAGGTTATGCCATTTTCCAGAAAGAAAAGGGCCAAGCTGAACATTAAAATAGGGGGGGGGGGATAGAGGAGGTAGAACAGTTTACATACCTCGGAAGGGTTTTGGACCAACAATCTCAAAGTAGTAAGGACGTAAGGACAAGAATTGCGCTAGGCAAGGAGGCTTTCTCAAGGAGGAGGGAGTTGATGATGGGGATGTTGAGTAGGGATGTTAAGACAAGACTCGTAAAAACTCTGATATGGTGCGTAGCTATGTACGGCATGGAAACGGGGTCACTGAAGCAGGAGGATAGATGTAGATTGGAGGATTTTGAGATGTGGGTGTGGAGAAGAATGGAGAAGGTGAAATGGACTGAAAGGAAAACAAATGAGGAAGTACTGCAGATTGTCGGCAAGGAGAGGGGTTTGTTGAGAGAAATCCTATGGAGGCAGGAAAAATGGATGAAAGCCGTATTGAGCGGTAGTGGAATGTTGAAGAAGGTAATAGAGGGGAGAATTTTGGGCAAGCGAGGAAAGGGCAGGAACAGGATAGCAATGTTGGACGGGATGAAGGGAGGAAAGAAGTACACAGAGATTAAGAGGGACCTGATGTAGATTAGGTTGCTAGATTGGGTTTTGTTTGGAGTTACAAAATGTGTATTTGATAGTTGTGTCTATCCAAAAACCTACCTTAACTGGTAGATTAACTAAAAAAAAATACATCTCAGCCATAGAAGCGGTTGTATGTGTAGTTATTTCCAGTTGGGCCAGAAGTCATATGAGAAGGGTATACTGTAGATGAGGTGAGCGTGGAGAGTAATCAATCAAGAAGTTGGTTATGGTAATGCAAAAGAAAATCTTCCTTTTATCCCAGATGCTATTGATAATTTTTTAAAAAGCTGTTGAAACTAACTTTTTCTCTTGACACATTGATGCTGCCAATATTGGCAATATGCTAAAAATCTTCCTTCAAATAATTTAAATTTTAAATGGAATTTTGTTATTCCATTTGATATTATATCCACTGTTAAAAAATTTTAAAAATCCAACAGTAAGGTATTGATGGTCTGACAAATTCCCTGATCAAGGATATTATTGTGTTCATTGTGGAACCATTAGCTGTGTTAATCAACTTATGCTTTGAGACAGGAGATTTTCCAGCTGCTCTAAAATATTCCAAAACAGTACCTGTCTATAAGAAAGGTGATAAAGATGATTTAACTAGCAACCACCCTATTTCCATAGTCAATGTTTTTGGTAGAATTTTTGACGCTCCAATGAAAGATCAAATATGTGATATTTTTAGTCAAATAATCTGTTTTCCTAATCACAGTATGGCTTTCTGGCTGACAATTTTGGCTACAGAGTCCATAGTTAATTATGCCATTAATCCATTTGAAGAGAAGGCATCAGTCTTTGTGACAATATGAATCTTAATAAGGCTTTTGACTGTGTTAATCATTCAATAGTACTAACAAAGCTAGAATATTATGGTATTAAGGGAGTTGAACTGAAACGAATGAAGTCATATTTGGATGGTCACCACCAAATGGTTGAACTTGATGGCTGTCAATCTGCAGCTCTTAAAGTAAAATGCGGTGTACCACAGGATTCTGTGCTTAGCCCAGTACTTTTTATCATCATGATTAATGATTTGCCCTGTAATATGAAACCTACATCTATTTTGTATGCTGATGACAATACTTTTGTGCAAAAATGTCAACATTCAGAAGATGCAAAGGTACCATCTAGTGCTACTCAAATACAGGCTAAGGATTGGTTTAATTTTAATCATTTACATTTAAATACTAACAAAACTGAGCATATTGTATGCAGGCTTAAATAAAAAATAACTGATAGTGAAAATGCTGTAATTCCAGGAATCTACATTGATACAAAACTGGGAGACCCACATCAGTCAGATCTGTAAAAAACTGAGCAATGCTGTTTATATGTTAAAAAAGCTCAACTTTCTCACTTCAAATGAATATCATTTAACACTTTACCATGCCTTCTTTCAATGGCATTTGAATTATGGTGTTGAGTTACGGTGTCATTCCTCACATGTTAAACAAATTTTGCTACTAAAAAAGAGAGCTATTTGCTGTCTTGCTAATATGCCACCACCAGATTCCTGAAAACATTTTTTTATTAGGTATGGAATCATGAATGTATTTTATTTATACCTGTATATATTTAAGGCTCTAATTCATGTGAAAGTTAATCTAGAAACATGTCAATTAAGATCTCACACCCATAATTACACCACAAGAGGTAAATTGAATCTAAATACTACTTATTGTAGATTGTCATCAACTTACAACACATTTCATAATGTGAACATACAACTGTTTAACCATCTGCCTACTCAGTTGAAATCGGATGGTATCCATAGTTTCAAGAATAGGGTATATACCTGGTTACTTGCTCACCTAATTTACTCATTGGATGGATTCTTTTGTAACAATCTTCATCACATTTAAGAACTTATATTTACATATTAAGTAATATTTATATTGACAACATTTAATATGGTAGTACCATTTTTCAAAATGAATTAAGTATTTTTATTATTATTATCACCTCATAAAACAAAAATAATAAGATATGATACAATAACTTTGCAGACATAGCACAATGTCCAATTTGTTAAGGTTGGTTTCATGATTGGAGAGGTGTTTGGTAATGCTTCATTTCCCAGTTGAGATTCCAAAGAGAATAAATTCTGAAAGCAATGATTTTATCAATGTAAATAATGTTCAATCTTGTCAATATTTTGAAGGTGCATTAAAAATTTTGGTTGATGTCAACTTTGAATAAATAGAAAGATAATTATTTTCTAAAAGAATTTCATATCTTTTGCTGTGTTGAGCCATGTTGATGATGATAAGGATTTCTCTTCCTTGAATCACTTATTTGTCACAAATATTTTGTGAACTTCAGGAAGTGAACTAATTCACATTTTGTTTGCCTTAAAGTTCCACTGTGGGTTGGAAGGGGGGAGGGTGGGTGCCTTCCATCACTGCCACCATCCTCTGTGCCCCCGATGTTGTGGCTGACCATCTTGTACTTACCGGATCAAGGGGCTCTTGACTTGACTGCAGACTGTGGATCTAAAGGGCAGAGACAACTGGCCTGCAAAAAAGGAACTACGGTATGAACTCTACCATCAACAACCTAGATTCTCCCCTCGTAATTATTGCATGAAGAGTCAGTCAACTATTCATATTTCAACTGAATGGAATCGAGTGATGAAAGATTGTACTCTGATGAAAAAGTTATGGAGTTTTGAGTATGTTCTGAATATTAAATCCTTAAATAACGACCTTAATTGAGGGAAACAATGCACACTTTCAATTTACGAGTGCTTATGAAAGGTAGAACTAAAACCAGTTGTGTTTAATATTTATATACAACATTAATGCAACTTATATTGTTACAAGAAATGTTTAACTAAATAAATATTCTTGGTGTTTGGTAACTTTTAAATTTTAGAAGTCAAACTACCTATATGGCAAGCATATGCAGTTTGCTTTTTCATAGAGGTCTGTTTTGGAGAATTCTTGAAAGATTTTAAATATCTTGGTGATGTTCTGAGATTTTTGGCATGATGTAAAAAGCCTTTTGACCTCCTTCACTTAATTTTGTTTTTCAGCTCCTTATAAATTCTGCACCCTGTCACATTACTCAAAATGACAATTTTATGTTCCTCATTGTATTTTTTCATGCAAATTTCTCCCCTCTCTTGTGCCTTTCAAAATTCATCCACCTCAGAAAATTCATCAGGCCCTGTCCACCTCAGTTTTTCCTCTCCAATTCCCTCTACTCCAAAACCCTATACAGAAATAATACCTTGATCTGTAAAATAATGTCCAAAGGGATGAATTAGTCAAGTTCAAGCCTTGATTACAACACTAGGTATTAATTTATTTGATTTTGCCTTCCGATTATATGAGCTTGTATCTCCGTTCCATTTATGAATCTTATAGTCATTTATTGGGGTCTGTGTAAGGTTACCACAAAAGGTAGTCCACAGTATCTGTTACGCAGTGAGGCAGATGCAAAAGGTGTCTGACCTCAGTGGCATGGCCATTTGGTATCATGTTACAAAGACTCTTAAGAAAGGCAACAGGAAATGCCCTCAATTATTTTCCCCTAGAAATGATGATGGACCAAAGTAAGGGAATGAGTTCTGGCTGCTATGGGACAAGTGATGTTCAAAAAGTTTGATACCCTTTTTATAATAAGAAATGTCTTGCTCCACAAAATAGCCATTAACTGCCAACATCACTTCATCAAGTTTTGAAAATCTTTGACCACTGAGCCATTTTTTCAAGTTTGAGGACAGAAAATAATGCGAGGGGGCTAAATCTGGCAAATAGGCTGCATGAAGTAGCAATTCAAACTTTAATTCATGAATTTCAGTCATTGCAATGATGGATTTGTGAGCTGATGCATTGTCTTGATAAAGCAACACTTTCTGGTTAGCCAAATTTGGCTGCTTTTGCTTGATTTCTTCATTCAAACATTGCAATAAGTTTGCATAATACTCGCTGTTGATAGTTTTACCTTTTTCAAGGTAGTCAAAGAAAATTATTTCAAGCACATCCCAAAAAATTGACACCATGACCTTGCCTGCAGATGAAATGGTCTTCACCTTCTTTGGAGCTGGCTAAAAAGAAGGCGAAGCTGGCTTTGGTGTAATTTGAAAAAGTGCTCCTCCCAAGACATGTCTCTATGCAGGATAATTCCCAGGAATTGGATAGTGGAATTCTGGGGAGTGCTTACACTTGCTGCACCTACTGAGATTACAGTGGAAACTTTGTTTATAATAGTGAAATAAATCACGCTGAACTTGTTTAAATTGGGTTTTAGAAGTTAAGAAGACATCATTCATTGCAAATCTGAGCTATTTCAGCTGCTCTTTCTGTCATCTGTCCACTGAGGAGGCGAACACATTAATATTTGTATTGTCAGCATACAGTAACGGGTCTATTCCCTTAATAGACTTAAGCTTATCTAGTATATGATTAATATAAGTTCAAAATAAAACAGGGCCAAGTACAGAATCCTGGGAAACACCCAGTGTTACTTCTCTACCAGGAGAAACAAATTTGGAGCCATTTGTTTAGAGCTCCATGTGCCAATGCCGTTCACTTAGATATGATTCAATCCATTTGTAGGATGTGCCTCTTATAATGTAATGTTTCAGTTTATACAAGAGTAGCTGATGATTGACGCAGTCAAAAGCTTTAGTGAAATTAAAAAATGACCCTAAAGTTTCAGTTCTATCATCCAATCCTAAAACGATTTGATTCGCCATGTGATATGCAGCTGTTATTGTGGACCTTGACTTTCTAAATCCATGTTAAGATGTGGAGAATAGGTTAAATGTTTCAAGATGTGATACTATATAATGTTAGAAAACTATTTCAAATATTTTCCCTTACTGATTCAACACGGATTGGTGTTATTATTTGTTTATTGGTCTATAAGAATTCATGACCATTTTGCAACCTTTGACTTTGTATATTGGCACTATTTTGATTGATTTAAGTTTTGGGAAAATTTCAATTTTTAGGGATTGAGTAATTAAGAATAACAACTGATCTTTAATTGTATTAAATGATCTTTTTATGACTATCCCTGGGATGCCATCTAATCCTGAACTAAATTTGTTAGGGAATTTATTGATAATGTTGGTCAGTACCATTCCTGAACAGGGGAATAGATATAATGAATTGCCTGAGTTAGGAATATGAGAATAAGTAGCTGAATGACTGAAACCATGGGATTTTGATGGGATAGGTAGAAATCATTATTATTATTATTATTATTTCTTTTTATTTGCCCAGAGATCACAATACAAAATACCGGGTGGATGGTGTATGTACATGATATAAGGCACGTCAATAAGGAACAAAGACACAGGCTCTAATTAAGATACAAAGAAATGAAATGGTGCTCACAGTTACATAATATATGACATAACGCCATGAACATTGGCTGTTACATGCACATGAAATATCAATTAAGGCAATAATTGAATAACCAACATGAATCAGACCATGACAATTGCTATAAACAAAGAGTATAAACCTTCTAGTCAGGAATGTTGTTGAGATATTCATCAACCGAGTAGAACATATTGCGTTGTAGATATCTTTTTAATTTATGCCTGAATGCAGCAGTTCCCTTAGTTTCCTTTATACTTTTGGGTAGTTTGTTATATAATCTGATGCCCATTTCATTGGGTCCTAATTTCAATGCTTTAGTTCTAATATTCCCATAATGGATGTTGTTCCTTCCTCTGGTGTAGTGATGATGATAGGCAGAGTTAAGAGAATAGTTTCCAATGTTATTTCTAATATACAAAATTAAGAACATAATGTATATGCACGGGAGTGGTAGCAATTTTAATTCATGGAAAATAGGCCTTGATGGGGCATTTTGAGGTTTCCTGGTAATTATTCTAATGGCTTTCTTTTGCATTTTAAAGATGGTTTGAGAGATAGCAGCTGATCCCCATAATATTATACTATAGGTATAATTTCATATCATTTCATAATTCATAATGGAGGCCATTTTAGAGTAATCTGGAATAGAATTTCCAGCCGAGCCATACAGTTGAAGATCTTGTTGCAAATTATGTGTACCCTTGGATTCGTTAATAATTTTCCAGACCTCTCTAGATTTATTGTCTACATTGGTAAGTGTATGGTTGTTGAAAGATTTTTAGCACATTGTAAAGTTTGGCGATAACTTTTCTTGAGTACTGAATACTCTTGATGATCAGCTGGATTTTCAATACACAGCTGCATCTTTCATTTTCTTTGAAAGCCAACAAATTTCATCAGAGACCTGCTGACTTTTATATTTAGTAGATGAGCTTTTGTTTATCTTATCTGCTTGAAGACAAGGTGAAAACAGATTTCAAAGTAATGTCGATAGGTGTAATAGAAATTATCAAAGCTTTTGTTGAAGGACTTCAAGGAAAAAAATTGGACCACTCATGGGAGTTTAATAAGTCACAAAGGGCAATCATATTCTGATGAGAGAAATACCTTTTGTAGTATTTTTTACTTTTGTTGAATGTTGATACAGCAATTGTAGAAAGAAGTGGGTAGTGATCTGATAGGTGGGCACTAATGGTGTTTGTTTGCACAAATTCAAGGTCGATATTAGTCAATACATTATCTAAAATGTTTGAGAACTAGCACTCACTCTAGTAGGTTCACTGTTGGCAGCATAGATGTTAAATGACGTTATAAATCCATGAATTCCATGTTAGCTTTAGAATTATCCATAAAATTACAATTGAAGATTGAGATCTTAATTTAGTGTAAATGAAGTTTATCGTCAGATTTGAGAGAATAAAAAAGAGATGATGGGTGTGGAAATGAATGTAGAAATATTACCAATGATTAAGGTAAAGGAATACCAATAGGCAGTGATATCCTTCATGAGGGAGGTCTGGGATACAGGTGCAATGTAAGAAAGACACGAACATGTTAAAAAAGGGATATTATGGGCCAAAACAGAAATGACATTACAATTGGAGATGAACATAGAATACCATTAAGATGTATTCATCTGTTTCATAGATCTTTAAAAGACAAACATCTTTTTGTGTGATAGAGTTAATTGGATAAAATTAATGAATATATTACAGAAAATAGGAATAAATTTGAGTGATAGGAGACTTATCTGCAACCTGTAAATATCTCAAATTGCTCAAAATGTCAGTGGTGGATGGACAGTCCTAGGAAGTGAAGTAAGATACAGGAGTCCACCATTATTATCCATTCTGTTGAACAAATAGGAAATGGTCAAAGTTGCAGGGGAAGAACTGGAAATAGGAATGAAATTCAGTGGGGAATTCATAAAATTAGTTGAGTGTGTAGATGATTAAGCTTTGGTTTGTTTGCCGACCTTTGCAAGCCTTGCTGAGGCCATTGGAAAGTCAATGTGACAGGTATGAGTTGAGAACAAATGTAAACAAAACAAAGGTTATAAGTTTAGGTTATGAGTTTTTGGTGAATCAGGAAGCCTAAGTTAAACATTAAAAATGGAGGAAAAAAAACATGAGCCTACATCTAACTTAATCAAGTAACTCCAAATCAACTTTTTGGAAAAAATTCTTTAATAATGTTATGAGTTTTTATTCATTGAAATTAATGTAATTTTTAAATGTTTCCAAGTATTCAATGCTGTTTTAGCATTAGCTGTCCATTTTATATATAGTTAAATATAGAATACAAATGCTATTATAGAGTTTAGGTACATGTTTTGAGATATGTTTATTCAGTATGTTTTCATAACTGTTACCTTTGATTGAGATTTGCATTTGTAAACTTTGAAATTACCTTTTGTTTGTTCATTTCCATTGGCCATGGTCATGACTTTGCACGTACAAGTATTCTGTCTCATACTTAGGTGCCCTTAGGCAAGGAAAGTAAATGCAATGAAAAAATGTTATTCTACATGATGATACTTCACAAGAGTCCTTGTGGGCCTAAGCTCAAATGTTAAAATAGTACCAATTAATTATGTAATTGTTTACAATTATTGATTGATTTGATGATGTGCATGTAAAAAAGGAAAATTAACATGAAAATTTTCTCTAAAGGAATTGGATTGGTAAATATATCTTTTGGAAATCACAATCAGTGCAAACAAATACATGTATCTTTTTATATTTCTCTCAGTTTTGGAGTATATTTGGCTTTTTTATTTAAATTGTTTAATCTGTTAATATAGTGTGGAGCGTTGATAATTCCCCCTTGGGTTGCAGCAGTAGACTCGAGTGCCCTATATCTCTCTAAAAGTAATATGAAATCTTATCCTCTGCATCAAAGAAGTGACCTCCATCTTGATTTCTTAATAATATATCAGCTTTACCTTTTAACCATAACAACTTCAGATTACTCAGCTAAAACTTTTATAGAATTTACTGAATTCCATAATTCAAACCTCCATAGAGGCACAAATAGTTTCTGCAAATGCTAAAGACCATGACCAATGTTAAATATCCTGATATCCTTTACTTTTTCATTGCATTTATACACCATCCTTTTAATGAGGTCACCTTCATTTGAGGAGGGCCTCCCGAGTGCCTGCTGTTTCCATTCGGCTCTTTCTCCAAATTTTTGCAGCCATCCCCTTCTGCTTCAATCTCCATGGTCTCTCATCCAAACAGAGGCGGTCTTACTGGTGCCTTGTCCAGCCGCCACAGAGCCTGACGTTGTAGTTATAATGTAGCGGGAGCTGTAACAATATGATCAGCGGGAACATAATGGTTTCTACAAGACAGCAAATAATAACTGCGCCATGACATAGGGTGCTGCAAGCTTTCAATTGCATATGAGTTATTCGTACATTCCATGGCTTTTTCTGTGAGACCCTCACAAAGTCATGTAATGTCTCATTTGATCGTAATTCATAACATATTTGTAATCCACATCCACAGAGCCTCGGTCAGGTCCTGTTAGCACGGGGACCAGTGTCGCCGCACCACTTGCCCCCCCCCAAAGACCGGCAGTGCGTCAAACACTCCTTCCTTCCTTTCACCTGGCGTCCTCCCCTCGCTTGCCATTGCCAAGTGGTTCGAATAGATTCGACGTCCCTCTTTTATCTTCCGCCCCGCGCTTTCATTTCTCTCTTGCAGACCGGCGAGGAGCTCGGCTGGAGACTCTCCTGTACCGAGGACCTCAGGCTCCACCTGGACGACCACGGGATGAGGCAGAGGCGCGGTCGTCCCCTGACCCACGCACCCCCCACCCGCCACCGGAGGGACCTGACGGGGACGTCGATGACCACCACGCAGCCCTCCTCCTCCCCGTCCCGTGAGCCACCCCTCCCCTCGCCCGTGCCCACCCAAACCCACGCGACCCCCCCGCCCCCGTCTCGGCCCCCCTCGACCGCCCACCTCGTCGCCGCGAACGCCACCACCTCCCGAGCCCCGGACCTGCCGTTCCCATCCTACCGGCCCACCCCGACTCATAACCTGACAGTCTCCTTGACGGTTGTCATATCCCCGGCGTCCTCGGAAGAGAACGACACCACGGAGGGTATTCAGGAGTTCTCGAGGACCTTCCCAGACTCACAGCCCTCAGGTGAGGAGCTCATCTCCATAACGAGCGTGTCCCAGGACGTCCCCTCGCTCAAGATGGAATCCGTGGACGCTCCGTCCAAGCCCGGCCCTCGAGCCATCAGCATCGACGTGCTTTACCTAGAACCGACAGCGACCCAGCCGCCGGAGAGGCCCTCCGCCCCGCTCTCCACGGCCCCGCTCACCGAATCCTCCACCCCCGAGTCGCCGCCCCCGAGCCTCCACCCCCACGTCAACGAGGAGGGCGGCGGATCAACATCGCCGCCCTCCGCCGCCAGCACCACGCAGTCTTTGCAGGCGTCGCGGGCGACGCAAGCGCATCGGCCGCCCGCCCCCAGCCCCTCCTCTCCGACGACAGCTTCGCCGCCCCCTCTCGGCTGGACCTCCCTGCCCCCTCGCACCTCGCCCCCGGTCCCGGAGAGGCAGCACATGTCCCTCTTGCCCACCACGAATGTTGAAGCTACCACTCACCAGCCTCCCGCCACTCACTCGGCGGAGCCCCCGGCCTCCTTCATCGTCGATTTCACCCCCCCAGACACGAGAGTGGATATACTGAAGAGCTACACATCCCCTGGAGTGGAGGACGCGTCGTCACCCAAATATTTAAAGATAAAACTGGTGGGGGAGGATAAGCTGGGCTCTAGGGTGGAGCCGAACAAGGAGAACGTGGAGGTCAAGGATGCCATTCAAGACAAGTCACAGAATGAAGTTTTGAAAGGAGGCAGAGATGACGAAGCTGGTTTCCAGTGGATCAAGATAGGGTCTGACAAGGATACATCGTATCAGGGAAGTCAGGAAAGAATGATCCAGTCCACTGAACTTCAGAACCAAGAAGAGTCCACTTTGACGCTGGTTCCAATGCGAGATGGAACAACCATTGACCAGAGGTCAACCAGTAGTGTTGACACAAAAGATGCCACGGCCAGGCATGTGGAATTGGATGGGGAGTGGACTGAAGTGGGTACCTTGGATCCAGTTTCTGAGAGGTTTCTGGAAGAGCGAGAGGAAGTAGACAGTGACCTTTCTTCACCACCACCAAGACCAAATAGGAGCCGAAAGTTGACAAGACCCCAAGGTCGCTCATTTTACACTTACTTCCTCAGTCGAGTATTGGGTTGAGCAGGCTTTGCCTTTTGATTTTTTCAGTGTGGACAGCCACACTTTGCCGAGGGAGAGAGGATTTTTGTGAACTTTTTTGCACCTCTTATATGTAAAAAAATGTTTCTACTAAACTCAAAAACCGTGAGCAATTTATCCATGACAAATCAATGAATCCCACACCATGTTCCCCATTTTCTTTTAACAAAAGGCCATCAAGACCTAAGTGAAAATACTTTTGTCAAAAAATTACTCTTTTACCTTGTCAAATGGAGAAGGATGATGAATGGTTGTTGCTCATTCAGAAGTCTTGAATATACAATGATAAATTTAAGGAATGCGAGATTATTGGAAATTTCTAGGTTTTCAGAAAGAGGTCTGTACCTATCCATTTCTGGTTACATTTTTAATGGCTTAGAATATTTTCTTTAAAAGAAGAGTATGAATAGACAAACATATTTTCATCAAAAATAGAGGGTTCCTCTATAATTTTATTTATTCTCATCAGCAAATGTAGTAATTTAATTGGCTTACTACAAATTTCCAGGCAAAATATTTATTCATATTTTTCTATACATTTCCATAATTGGATTTATTTGTAGCATAATTCAAATGTTGACTCTTTTTAAATTTCATAATTATTTGAAATTTGATGTTGAAATGGCTCTCATGCTATTCATTCTCAGAGATAATCTATTATACTTACTCAATTTAAGTTAATTTCTAATGTTTAATAATTTTTTAGAAATAATTTTCTAACAGTGGTTTTAAAAGAAGTTATCTGTGTAGTATTTATGGTGGCTAAATTAGCTTTTACAAGTAAAAAACCTCAGCCTTTATAATTATCAACATGTAAAAATATGGGACATATTTAAAACAGCTTTGTGTCAGTGAACAGATAGCACTCAAATTGAAAGTTGTGAAGAGTACCATCTTCCATTTCTAGATCATTATTAGAGTAAAATGGTGTTATTAGTTTTTGTCAACTTTATAAATTTTCAACTTGTTTAATTAACTTACTGTATGGCTATTAACTTTAAAATGGAGCAGTTTTTGTGTTACCGCATAATTTGCTCCCATTTTAATTTCTAGGAATTTCAGTTATGAGAATATAAAACTCTATTTGAAAGAATATATTGCACTTATGTCCTGCAGACTTAAACCATTAATAAATATATGTTCAAACCTTGACATGTGAAGATATGAATGTGCTATTGTTAAATACAAAAATAGTTTCACAGCATATTTGGAATTCATATTGTGTAGGTTTTATAATAGTTTTAGGTAGATAAACAATAATTCTTCTTCAGTAAAAAATTGACGAATTCAGCATATCTAGTTCAATCCTGTTAATGGTCAAGAATACATTTTTCTATTGAATCATGTTTGAAAAATGATTTTATAATGATGATGGCATCAGCTAATGAATAAGGATTCTAAAACACAGATATTCTGTTTCTTAAGATGAGATTTCAGTGAAAAGTCAAAAAAGTTGTTGGCATAGATAAGTACAGGGGCTCTTGACTCTACAATTTAATTGTGTGTATGCCTGGGGCAAAGGCAACATTTCTCTTTCTTTGTGCTAGGAGGCTTAAGAACAAAATTATTTAATCTAGAGGACTTATTACTGGACTTATCAATTGGAATTATTGAAATAAGAGTTATTTCAACAGTGCTCTCCCAGTTTTACAAAAAATATTAACTTTTTTTACAATAAAACTGCAGTAAGCATTTTCCTACTATAAATTTCAAGTATGTCAATTTTGTATATTTCTTGTTCTCGCATAGCTACCAAAAAAGTCAACCATTCATGGGTAACAGTTATATAACAGAAATTCTAACTGAGTGCTAACAGGAATGCAAAGGCCAATATTCACCAGTGTTTTTCAATGTTTTCTCAGCAATTTTCACTTTAAAATATAAGTTAGTATAAATTGATTACATTTTTCAAAAAAGTTTTTCAGTCACTTTTGCAAAAGTGATTATTGCAAGGATGTGACGAAACATTTATGTATCATGAATGAGTACAGGTATCCTAGCTGAGGAGGTACAATAAGGGTATTTATTTAATGGGCTGGTAAAGTTATTTTTCATCAGGTTTGACCCATTTCAGAAAACCTTTCTGGGTCAGAAAAATGTATTAAAACAACAGTTTCTTTCAAACAACTTCTGCAATAATAGATAACACATGTTCTTTGCCCCTCCAAAGTGGACAATAACGTTTATGGCCAGTGCCAATGAAAAATGTTGGAATTGAACATTTTTGTGAAATATTCTTTTCTATAATTTTCTTTTGAAACAGAGTCTTCTTAGTTATTTATTTATATTATATGGTTTCAGTGCCATTTTTTTTTGTTCTTTATTGATCCAACCTAGAATGCTTGTTTTATTTCATTGATTTAGAGTTCTCTTATTAATAATAAATATATACTACTTGAAATTTCTTTGCTGAGGCTGAAAACTTTCAATGGTAGTTCATAAGCCTTTAATTCCAAGCTGGAAATGGGATTAAACAGTAGCTTGATAATTTCATAGTTGAAGATGTGCTTCTAGGTAGTTTAAAATGGTGTACATATTAGGAGATAATTGGGCATACAAGTTCAATTTATGTTTGAATTTTAATCCCAGAATATTTTTAAATTCCACCTATTCACCTATTTACAAAATATGATCAATATTTTACTTTATTTATCCCAGTGCCACTAGATACAAATAGCTTGATAGCATTTTTAAGGTCTGTTATAGTTTGATATTGTTGAGGAATTACTATGCCTAAAGGAAATCAGGAGGAGGGTAATATATAATATAAAAAGGAAACAGTTTTTATTCATTATAAAGATCATGAGTTTACATAAGTAATTTATCCTGACATTTAAATACATTGTATACTCATCATCGTGAATACTTGTTCAAGAGGTCCTTACCCAAGTATGCTTTGACAAAACATTATACACTTCCATGCAATTAATATTGTCAGATTAATTTACACAGTTAATTTGTGAGTCTATGCAATGCAATTTTTATTTAAGGGTGTAAGAGAGTTTTATTCCTCTATTCCTAGAAAAATTATGGAATGTTTAATTCATCTCACCAATTTACTTCCATCTAGTCAATTAGAAAAGAAGTAGCTATGATCTTCAATGTGCCATTGGAAATAAAATTCTAATTTTTAAATATTTTATATTTAGTAAATATATATATATGGACATTATGAAGAAATGAAATAAAAAATAATACTCAAATGTTTTAATTAATCTCATTGATTTAATTGTGACCTTTGTAAATTATAATTATGGCTGTCAGATGCTGCACAAAGGTTTAATTTGTTTTTTTTGGTATCATTTTTTATATAGGTACCTGTTTACAAAAATTTTTTTCAAATGCATTATCTCTGTATGTACATACAATCAAATAGTAATTAAGAATATGTGAAATCATTATTTCTCCTTTACATTCAGATTGTGAGCTCACAGGTAGGATGGCATTAAGTTGCCAATCTGAAATGTGTGTTTTTAATATTAATGGAAAAAATAATAATTATGAGTTTTCTAATGAGTGCATGCATACGATGTTGAAGCACAACTATACCATTAATAAGCATTTAACATTATTCTTAGTGATTTATAAGCACTAAGGCTTCCTCTTGCTGATCTTCAGGCAGTGCCTTGTTTACCTTGGGAATAAAGTAATGCACTCCTCTGAAGATATCTGAATGCATTCCTGTATTGTCCACTGATTATTTGACTGAATGATATGAGAAAATATTTAAGCATTTTTGCACAGAAACGTATCTGCTATTTTAAATTCCAGCAAATAATTTCAATATATTGTATTCTCATAGCTTAGTTGTACTTCTGAATGTATGTTTGCTTTTGTTAAAAAATAGGAAAAGAAATAAGATAACTTGTTCTTAGGGAAATGTTTTCTTAACTTTTGTAGACACTAAGTGTTTAATGTAAAACTTTGCACATAAAATAAATGTACACATATGTGTATGGATATAATTGTCTGTAAATTTATTGTTGCCAGATGCATTTATCAATTTAAATCCACAACCTACATGAGATGCTGTATTGGCACCAGTTTTGTATCCACAAATTTGTAGGATGATGACAAAGTGAAGGCTTTCTACTCTCATATTATTCATATTCCCTACAAATAAGTTTTTCATATATGATTATCACTTTTTATAGCCTTCTTCAGTTTGCCAGAAATATTTATTTCAAGTTGCTACTTCAATTCATAGCAACTTTTTGAATCATTCAGTCAAAATATATTTCATTTCATAAGAGCACTTTCATTATGTCTCATTGCTGTTTTTAAAAATCTATAGATTCGCATAAAATGATTTTACTGGAAAAAAATCTCACCTGTTGCCCGTACACATAATACCTTATTGTTGCAAAGCACAGGTAGCAGCCCATATTTCAATGGGTATTTGTCTCATGAGTGATCATGTTGATGTGATGACTAACACACTTCCTGGCTTACTATCCTGAAGGCTCATGTTCAGATCCTGTTGGTGGTTGTTTCTGCTGATCCCAGTGGTGGTGGGGTAATGTCTTCACCTGCCAACTGGGTGGCATGTTCCATTTCCGCCTAGGTTGGTTTTTCTCCACCTAGGATTTGAGTGTTTGTAATTGTCTTCAATGTCATGTTCAAGAGTTAAGTAGGGGAAAGGACTATAGTCTCAAATCTCACCTCAATATAAGACAATAAATAAATCTATATACAAGGCTTGCCCCAAAACAAGGTAAGACTGAGTGAATTAAAAAAAAATATCGCCAGAATTGATTCATTCACTCAAGTCTTCAAAGTAGCATGCTTGGGTGTACTGCTAGTGGGTTTTCCTTACCTCATGCACCTTTTGGAAGGTGGTGCCTGGAATGCTGCTAAGCTCCCTCATCACAGCCTGTTGTAACGTTTCCACCAATCCGTGGTGACATCCTTTCAGAGTGGATTTGAGGGGAAGGAAGAGAAAGAAGTCTGGTGGGGCAACTTCAGGGCTGGTGGCTGAGACTGGGTTGCCACATTGTGCCAGGCCAGGTAGTTCGTTACTCAGAGAGCACTCACGGCACTGACCTTGCATATGCCTGTCTAATGCTCATGTTTTCACTCACATTCAATACACATCACTTTTATGGATACCTAGTTCATCAGAAACCATGCGAACACATAATCTGCAATCCATGTCCAACAAGGCCTTCACTCTTGCAGGATTTTTGTCATTTTTTGTGATCAAAGGTCGTTCTGAACATTTGGTCTCTTCAGCATTTTCTCTTCCCTCCCAAAACAACTTGTGCCACTCAAAAACTCCCTATGCACCCATGGCGTTATCACCATAAGCTGCCTTAAGCATGTCATGAGACTCTTGCTCAGTTTTCAGAAAAATTTGATGGCATAGTGCTGTTCCAATAACTGGTTCATTATGAAGCATAACAAGATCATGCTATGGGTGTTTTGCAAACAAATGGTCTGCAAAGACTGGAAGCCAACTGTCACTGGGTTCCAGCCTTTCCTGAGACTCCTCTTCCTTGAATTTAGCCAGAGAAGCCACCATCCATCTGTCCAGGAAAAAATAAGTCAACACTTTTGGGACTGACCTTGTTTATCACACTTCACTATTATCACCCATTCCCTTCATTATACATATATATTCCCTGTATACCTAATGCAGTTATGGGTCATGTTTGAAAATTAGTTAGATGCATAAAAAAAGTTATTTGATTTTTACCACCAAACATGCTGTTCAAAACCATACATTGTAGAAATATGTAGAAAATAATTTTATTGATTTTGTTTTAAGAAAATAGGATAGTTGTTCACAGAACATTCCTACCTTTGCTTGCTCTTATTTTCTGTCTGAACAATAAAAAAGATTAAATTTGCCATGAATGTACCACATACATTCATGTACCA
Source organism: Hetaerina titia (assembly GCA_037158775.1). Classification (NCBI taxonomy): domain Eukaryota; kingdom Metazoa; phylum Arthropoda; class Insecta; order Odonata; family Calopterygidae; genus Hetaerina; species Hetaerina titia. Next base: position 91,789,435 of record CM073778.1, on the reverse strand, counting down.
CTTGCAGCTATGTAAGAAATGTACTCCACTTTTGAAAATTAAATTTAAGAAAAATTTTAGATACACTTAAAGTGTTTACAGGAGCTTATTACTTTTTTCTTGAAGTAACTATTTGTACATATTTCAACTTATGGAGCTGGCATTGATTCCTGAGAAAATTATGTTAAATACATCAATAATAATGTAGCAAATGATTCACAAATAGCAATAACATTCATGCCCATTTTGGGAATATTTCAGTGGAAGGCTTCATACAGGATTTAGAAAACAAAGAAAAGAGATAAACTCTGAAGAATATATCAATTTTTATACAGAAGAGACCTGTATAGATCTTATCACTAAAATTCTAGGAAAACTGCTCTTTAAGGAAACAAGTAGTCACTCTATAAATTTTATGAACCAGAGATGCTTTTGGGAGTTTGTGATATGGACAGTGTCCAAACAGTAAAATCTCTAACCTTCCGGGGCTAGTAATGAAGAAGCGATGGGAAAATTATTCCCTCTTGGAAAGGCCTTAGGACAAAATGGAAAAGTAACACTTCATTGCTAAGGGAATAGGAATATTATCAAATAACCCAGAGTTTGACATCAATGGACATGAAATGGGATGCATATTTCCCAGCTAGACAATAATGTGTTCCTTGTCCAGGGGAGAGAATGGGAGAAATCAGAGAAATACTTCAGTGCCCTCCAAGAAGAGCCAACTATGTTGAGGAACATTAACATGCATTAGAGGTTCACAGACCATCTTTTCTTTATCTGACTCACCGAAGTAATGATACATGTAATACAAAATTGTTAGTTGCCATCCAAGAATTTTCTCCTAAAGAACTTGAATGAAACTGAGGCTAATTAAAAGCTACAAAGTATCAAAATAGACACACTTTCAGACCAGAAAGCTCTGAATTGATTATTGATCTGTTCTCCCTCAGTTTGTATTTTTTAAGCTGCCATTTCTACTGTATAGTAATATGGCATTGGGTTCATAAATTTTTATGTCTTTGTTTTTGAAATACAAAGGAAGGAGGAGCAAGTATATCCTGAGAGTGATGATAGAATGTTGGAGATTGTAATTAAGGGGAGATTTTATGTGAGAGCGAGGGAAGGAAAGATTAGGCACGCAAAATGGATTGAGTTTTTGTAAGAAATATATGGAGTTAAAAAGAGTTAATTGCAATAAAATGTGTAATGATATTTGTTGAACTGTTTAGCATGGATTGCAGCGCCTACCGTTTTGTTCCTACGTTCATAGAAATTATAATTTGATTATAGTATACCTACTTTAAATACATAACGATAATCTGAAAGAAAAGGCTGTCGTTTAGAATAATTTTAGGTCTCATAGGTGGAAGCCCACAAAAGAATTTAATGGACATCCCATAATTTCAGTGTATATTCATATTTTCAGCAGTCATACAGATAACATTAATTTTTATAAGTAGCAAAAGTCTGCATGGTGTAATGAATCCATAGCCAAAATGTTTTTCCATCATTAATATAGGTGTTGCTATGCTTCAATTTCGGATGAGTAAGATTATGCTGAATGACGCAGCAATGAATATTGCTTTATTAATATAGCAGATTTTGAAAACATAACTACTAACAGGAGAATGACTCTCCATTTTCTGGATGCCACCGCGTAGGTTATTTTTTGGACAACAGTAATGCCCGCGTTCCAACGAGCGTCTTCAGGTCGAACTTCGATTACTAAATCAATTAAATGCATAGCAACTGCCCAAGGAGCTGATGATTATGGTTCCTTGGACGAATTTGGTGCATATAAAACTTTAGGAATCAGTTACAAAAGGCAAAACATCCTTTTTCATATAGTATTATATTTATCCGAGACTTATCTCTATTATTGGTATGGCAATTTTTATTGCTACCTACTACCAAAAATGTAATTTACGGACTGCTATAACGCCTGATCCTTAACCTCTACAAGGATATTTACTGGACACGCATTGTGTGGAACCTATACTAATAGTGTTCATCCATGGCCGGTATGCAGAGGATGTTCTTGTACCCTTTGGATAACCCTTGAAATCGGTACCTCTTGTCCTTCTCCGTGGACGGAAGACTTGAACCAATACCCTTCGATTGGACTCGAGTTGATCTTTATCTTTATCAACGGTCTATCATGGAATTGCTTCCTATTGTATGGAATTTGTAAGAGGACGTTTTGAGTTATAATAATAACGAAGTCAATTCTTTTGGATTACCAAGATTTGAACTTAAAAACCGGAAACATCGCATCAGGAGAAAGTAAAATGCCCTTTAATGAAGGAATACCTTTCATGTCCGAATAAAATTAAAACATAAGTAATACTTAGTTGCAGTTCGAATCCTTATACATAAGCTTTCCTGTGGTTGATAAGTAAGCCCCATAATAAACTAAACCCTCTCTACCAATGATTAGGATAGTTTTTATCGAGAACAAAATGCTCTCATTTCTTTAAAATCATACACCTAAAAATTAAAAATACACAAATAATGTCTCATAAATTTTTTTCATTTTCTCCGAAGCTCCAAATACTCATTTCACTTAACGTCTAAGCACCAATTCTTCCATAATTAACTTTCAAGCGATGCGATAAATTGCAAATATCGACTTAAAGCGATTGGCATCGCAGATAGCGCTTCACTATCCGAAGTCCATAATGGGGTCGACTAAATTAAGCGCAAAAGTTTTTGTGCTAGTTCTACATTAGTTGGATCACGGTCTTGCAATGAATATCGGTTGCATTATGGAATACTCAAATTCCTGAAGTTCATGGATTGAAGAGTAAGTGTGAAATAAGTTGATTAAATGCTGGTAATCGTCTCATTTTGAAGTTGGGGTAGTTTTTATTTTGTAACTTGCTGGAGATGTATTAATAGATTGTCCGAATAATATTAATTTGGGAATTCGTTGGTATAGCATGTTTTCCAGTCGAGATCAGTGTCTCATAATATCTCAATCTAACATCTTAACCGTTTCATGTTGTCATAACACTTCTCTGTTGCTATTCATAGTTGGAACTTAAGTAATGATTCATGCTTTTCACCGAGGACATTGACATCTTATCGACAAAATTGTTTCTTGAGCCACTCAATTTATGCATATTTTAACGTCTCTCATAATTTTCACTCCTTATTTTTCGGAATTTTAGTCATACATGTTGTTCATTGTTTTGGATGTGCTAAAGATCACAATTAATATTGTGCCTTGTCAATTTGTTTATGGTTCCAGTTGACCTATGCATATGAATCTGGCATAATAAATCTTACCCATAAGGTAAGATTCCTGTTCCTACGTCCATGGGTGTTATAATATTTGTTTGTTGCATTTTTACCGCTGAATAGTAACGATGGAGTGAATGGCAACACGATAATTCCTAGCCATTATTCACCATCACATATTTGTACTTTGTGGATATTAATGATAACTTTTTGTAGGTAAAATGGCAATGGAAGGCGGGCCGTACCTTGTCCAGGCAATATTTTCCTTCAAAGGAAAAAATAATGATGAGGTTAGTGCTACATATTAACCGCTGATAATTGGTCCAGCTAATTCTGAATAATAATACAATTTAATATTGATATTATTAAAATAAAATCAATCATGACATATATGACGTGTTAAAGTAGGCAATCTTAAATTATTTAAAGAGCCTGTGCTTACTTTTGAGCAAGTTATTTTTAACTACTTGTTAGACATGTGAAAGTTTCATTGAAATGGCATGTCATTGTTGTCATAGTCATCTACCTGATTGCGTGGAGGCAGTTTAAACTTTGCTGATTACTTAAGTCATTTGTTGTTGTTATTACAGTGACATTCTTGTTTAATGTGGCTGATTATGATGCCCTCATTTTTGAATAAGTATGAAATTTTGGCATGTGGAATTTAGTTTGACTTTTATCATGTGTGAGTTTTAGTATGGATTATTAAGGGTGTAAGGCAACCATGCCAAATTCAAACAGAATAAATGGGTAAGTTGCTCTTGAGAATTAAATAGTCGAAATCATGATTGAAAGAAACATTCATATGCAATAATAGCCAAATGTAAAGCCTGTAGGAAAGAGAAGACTGACAACATGGGAGATGGTCAGATAAATGAACCAATGTAGGAGAACAGGCAGAAATGCCTTCAGAGAAGAAGAAATTTCTTTAGGAGGTGGATCCATCTTCTTTTGGCATTTCTTATTTCTTGAATTAGCAAGTGACCCTCGTAGAAATGGGTTCCTTGGGGAAAAGCACTGTTATGAGGGTGCTTTGTCTAGAAATCAGAGATTGCCAATGTGCTAATTCCCCATATCCCAACATCAGTTTTAAAGTATTGTAAACAACCCTAATGGTGAATTTTTCTATCAACTTCATATTTTGGTACCCTGGGAAATGACCTACCCTTGATGAAGCCAAACACCCTTTGTATCCTGGTGGGTTTTGTACCCTTGGTAGGCGTTCTTTTGGCATTTGATAGCTTTGAAGGAAATTTGCTCAAATTTGGAGAAAAGCTGTGTTGAAGGATTCCACGTATAGTTGTGGATTTCACTCATAAAATGTATTGAAGTAATTGCTATGTGCCAATAAAGATTTAAAAAAAAGTGTGTTCCTCATTTATTAACTATTCAGGTTGTTGCTTATTTAAAATCCTGAAGTGTTATTTAAATGTTTATAAAAATATATTAATTTGTATGGCAATAATTGTAATAGTTCTGCTATCCTTAAAAGAATGATTGTGTTATTTTCTGCCTTCATTAAATAAGTGATTGAACTGTGGAAAAGTGTTATTTTTTTAATCAACTATTTGCTATATTCAAAAACATAACTAAGAATTTATGTGAGCTTGATGTCTCTAGGAAGTTAACATAAAATTATGTTAAAGTATAAAAAAGAAATACATTGAAGGCACTCAGATTCTGTTGGGAACTAAGGGGCCCTAAAAACTACTTATATTCTCAGTGAAATATCCTCAGGAAGTTATTCGAAATAAGGGCGTGGGATTGATGGGACATTTTGAAGTTGACCTAAAATGATGTGGTGCTTCAAATCATGTGTGTCTTAATTATCCTTTCAGCTGTGTTTTCGGAAAGGAGATGTCATCACCATCACGCAGATGGAAGAGGGGGGCTGGTGGGAGGGAACACTTGAAGGGAAAACTGGCTGGTTCCCAGCAAATTATGTTCAGGAATTTAAGCAGCAAGTTCCTGTACCTCAAGGTACCGGCAATGTTATTATTTGTTCACGTTATTTTTTGTTTGCAAATGTAATTTTATTAATATTTAAGCATAATTGGGTAAAGGAAAGTGATATGTATACAGTAAAAAATATTGAAATATCGAAGAAATATTTACGACCTGTTGTGCAGGCAATATAAAATGCACCTGGTCGCTAAAAATAGTCATAGGAGGAAAATGAAGGCTCACCCTTGGATTTTCTGCAGACATTGAACGTTGTGTCTTTAATGAAATTTTTGTTGTATTACCAGCACAGACTATCATAATAATATTTAAATAATTCTAGGTTCCCTATGGAAAATATATGATGGATGGTTAATAACGGTTTTTGCCCATATCTTCTTAAAAGGTTAAATTATGTATTCAATGATATATTTTCTATACCTTAAGAAACTTTTTAGTCCAATGAAGAAATTCATAAATATTGTTTAAAAACAATTCAACCAATTATTCAAACATTTTGAATACTTGGGGGTATTATTTTTTTTGATAGATGATGCATATTTAAAGGAATTTGTTAATGATATAATGAGGAACTTAATCCTGAAGAGGAGCCATGGGCTTCAGCATGCTTTTACTGTCTTATTCTTGCATTGTGCAGATTGCATTACATGCCCTATGCGACCCATTCACTCTAACATTTTAGGTATCACCCCTTGTTTCTCTTACGGAACTTGAATGACTGCTTGGTGTAATTATGGAGAACCCAGTGAAAGGATATCTTTGTGTACAACTTAAAATCAATGTCTTGTTCGTGGAAACATAAAGTGGGCACATTATGATTGGCATATATCACTTTTTCTCTAAACACAATCTAATTACATAAATGTTCTATTAGATTGCAAAATAACTAATGTTTACTTTATAATTTACTGAAATGGAGTAGCATTGAGTTTGTTGAAGTGGAAAGACACCCGTATTACCTTCATATAACGTCTGTGTCAAAGCCATGTTGTGAATGAATAATTATCTATCCAATCTATCTATCTAATATACTCCATTGTTCTACAAAATGTTAATTTATGTGCATACTTTACTCTATTTAACCCCTTCTTAAAATACACAAAGCCTACAAATACGTCCTGATTGATTTTATATTTTACTCTGCTGGTGACTTCATTATTTTAATGGTATAGCCTAAAGTTGTCCATATCCTCTTCCTGAGTATAAACTGATCTTCTCTTAAGTAATCATTTTCTTTCTGTTCCATCCTTTTGCTGATTCACAATGCTATGATGAGTTATAATGAAACTTTTAGTCTAGTCCTCACTGATTGCTACTAATTTGATACTAAATTCAACAACTTCCATGACATGTTCTTGAATTGTTACAATGTATGTTTCCCTTTGATGTCAGTAAACACTCCAGTTCTCCATAAAACAAAATGTAAATGGGTAACTGAAGAAATTGAGGCTTATTCTGCTATTCTAAAACAGGTTTTCCATAATCTAAATTGAAATGATTTTGTGCCATGGAGAGCATACTATAGGTCCATTAAGAAGGACCACAATAATTTGGTGACAAAGTCCAAAATAAACTACAACATGCACATCTTAAAATCCTCCAACAATTTTAGTAAATCTGCATGGAATATAATTGAAAAACTACCCTTTCCTCATAATGTCAGATGTCAAGTATAGATGATGTTTCTTATAATAATGTTCTTGTTTCCAACTGATACAATATTGCCAACATACACAATGAAAATTTTCTCAATTCAATAACAAGACTGCTTAATAACACAGAGTATGCCCTACCATGCTCCTACAATTTTTCTTCATCCTGCTGACGACAAAGAAATTTGCAGCGTTATTAAAAAAAGAAGTAAGAAACACTCAGTTGGATATGATTATTTACCATGCTCTCTGTTAAAAGGAATGGTAAATCCTTCAGTAATCCATGTTGTTAGGCATTTAGTCAATGAATCTCCATCGTCAGGCATATTCCCCTGTAAAAAGGTGGCCAAAGCCATCCAAATATTTAAAGGAGGTGATCCACAAAATATGAATGACTATAGACATACCTCTATCCTATCTGTGTTATCCATGTTACTTGAACAAATAATGTATCATAGACTTCTGTGCTTCTTAAGTTAATTCAATATCCTCTATGATTCTCAATTTGGTTTTATGAAAAAAATTCAACTGAAACTGCTATAAATAAATTCATTCATACTATTTTAACTTAATAAAAAAAATAATGTAATTGATATTTTCTATGACTTTATAAAGGCTTTTGACTCAGTTGATCATATGGTATTACTTGGGAAAGTTGAGAAAAATTGTGTCTCTGAGATAGCCAACCAATGGGTAAAATCTTTTTTAACAGGAAGGTCACAAGTAGTTAAATTGTTCTAAGCTGAATCAAAATCGCTCACAAACTCAAATCCCTTGATGATAGGGAGAGGTGTTCCTCAAGGATCTATACTGGGTCCCCTACCTTTCCTTTTATATATCAACAACCTCCCTAATTATTTTGTCAATGGGTCATTGCGTATGTATGCAGATAATACAACTCACCTAACCTCCTCCAAAAACCTAAACCATGTCATAGTCCAGAGAAACACTGACACTATGTGTAAATGGTGTGAAGACACCTTGGTTTTTATTCACAATGAGAAAACAAGATTTATTCAATTTCATCCCCACCAAAGAAAAATTACAGCCTCCCCTCTTTTGAGGGTAAATGGGTGCATGTATTAAGGGCTCTAATGTAACAAAGTTTCAAGGGATACATATTCGTGGGCCCCTATCCTGGGAAGCGTGTGTGGATCAACTATGCCCTAAAGTTGCCGCAGGATGTTACCTCCTGAGAAAAATAATTACCCTGGTTGACACTTTTACTGTTCTCTCAGTTTATTATGCATTTATTCACAGTAGACCGAAATATGGCATTGCTGTGTGGTGGCACTCACTTCATTCCATGGGCCTCTTTAGACTTTAAAGGTGGGCAGTAAGAATCCTAGGAAAAGGTCCAAGGGCAAGCAGTTATAGACCATACCTTAAAAGAGTCAACGTTCTAACTCTTCCCTGTTTGTGTATATTCCATACCATAATCTTTGTGCCGCAAAAACAAGCCATGTTCACTCTGAAAACAAATGCTTATGTACATGGTATAGTACAGGGGTTTGTGATGACTTTAGAATAACTGCCACCAACTCATTATTCATGTTTGCTAAGAATCCTGGATATGCCGGGGTGAAATTCTCAAAAACACTTCCCAGAAAATTAAGGGAAATGGATATTTTTTTTGTTATTTAAGTTGAAACTATATCAATTCCTTTGTGAGCATCAATGGTATATGATTGATGAATTCATGTCCCTTTATCTAGGCAAATGATTTTAGTCATAAATAACTCAACAAAGATACTCCTTACTAAAAAAGTCTACTAGTCTTTCTTTTTAGTATGGATATTAAATACTTCCACGAAGTAGAGCCTGAAACACTAGAATATAGAAAATACTCCTGCCACAGCTCCAGGTTCTTGTTTTGGTTTTTACTCTGTAAATTTACATTTTTATTTTGAGAATATACTGACTCTATTATCCACGCTTCAACATATGCAAAGAAAATGAGCAGACAATGTGACATGTGCCATTCTTAGAAATATTAGGAACATGTTAGAAACATGTCTTAGGAACAAATAAAGATTATTATTATTGCTGCTTTTCCCTTTTTTGGGATGGCATCAATACTGATCTAACGAAGCTTTCTTCCCTGTTTTCCTAAACTCTTTGAGTGCCTCTCAAGGGATGGTATCTGCTAACACAGCCTTATTATATTTCATTTCTTGAATGCATTTTCTATCTCTCAGTTCAGTTTTCCTGGTTGTAAGCTATCATAATCAACATATTTTCTTTCTATATTTAAACTCTCTGGCCTATTAGCTGAATAATTAAGTTCCTCTTTGTTTTATATGCATACCAATACGTGCACTCATACACAGATTCCTCCCTTTTCATAGAAGTGTCAATATTGTGGCTAGTATACGCATTTATTTTGGCATCATCTGTCTTAAATTTCTTTCTTTTTCATTTTCACCATTTTGTTGCCCTCTTTTTCAGCAATGCTGTTAACAAATGTAAGTCATCCCTGACATTTAATGTGCTGTGACTATGTATAAAAATTTATTTATCTAACAAATAAATGTTGTGACTCACGCTTCCAAGAATATAAGTTGTTGCAGTTGTCAGTTCAGGTTCAGTTCAGTCATTGTCATAACTGATAATAAAAGCTGTAGGGCCCCGCTCTAAGCTGAGAGCAACTTAGTTACCCATAGCTAAGAACCCTATCTCATTGCTGTCCATTGTTCATGTTGATATTATGGAACTAACAATAGGATAGACTGGAAACAAAAAGCAAAAGCTGAAATCAGTGGATAGACTAAATCTAGGTTCAGGGAGATTACTTTAAAGATATTTCATTTCTTGAAAATAGGTGATGTTCTTTTACCGGGTGCCAAAGGAGGAGCTTCACCCATTTCTCCAGGATCCCCAATGCAAGGGGTGGCAGCTCAGAGGGCTTATCGCCATGTTGTCCTTACTGACATGGTGGAGTCAGAACGTGTGCACGTGACTGAACTGAACACCCTCCTCAACTTATACCTCAACCCACTGCAGAAAAGCCAGCTGTAAGTAGTGTCCTCTTTGTTGTAGTGTGAGTTAAAGTGGGCTTTTGCACTTGCAGGAATGTTGATATAGGCGAGAATGTTTGCTGAGGTAAATGGAAGAAAAGGTTGGTTATTGGGCAGAGTGATGGGAGGCAGAAGGCATTTCAAGTTGAAGACTGACTTACTTTATTGTAGCAACAAATTCAGAGTGTAAAAGTCATTAGCCTTGACCAGGATTCTAACCCAGATCCCTTGATGTCTGGCCGAGTGCTTTAGCCAGTTAAGCTATCAAGGTATCCTCTTATACTCCGAGATTTGGGGACCCTAAAGGAACAAGATGTTGGGTTGAAATGCCATTTACACAATGCCACAGGCATTCATAATTGTGCATGATGCACCGTAGTCCATGAGGTTAAAGCAGACTAGGGGTGTTTCACCTTTGACATATTCCAAGAAACTGTGGGAGATGCCTTAACAGCAACTTTTAACAGAGTCATCCGCTAAATGTGAATTACAACATTTTGTCAACATAAAAAATTGGGATTTGTGAAAAGAGTATGACGAAAAAGTGAAAGAACGATGTTTCCTTGCCTTGGTCAGGCCCCACTTAGAGTATGCTGCCAGTATATGGGATCCTCATAATATAAATGTGATTTCGGAATTAGATTGAGTTTGAATCGACTGGATTTGTCAAACATTGTTTTGACCAATGCAGCAGCGTATCCACTTTGCTAGGCAATTTAGGTTGGGATTCTCTTACACAGCGGCGTTTACAATATAGATTAAACTTATTAAAAACATTTAAAGATGGGCCCTTTTCCGATGACATCAAGGATATAATACGAACCCCAATGTTTTATGGTCGAAGGGATCACAAATATGACTAGAGAGATAAGACTGCAAGACTGACAGGTTTAAAATGTCATTTTTTCCAAGAACGATAAGGGACCAGAATGCTGGTAGTCGAAATTCCCCAGGAGTTAGTTCATCATAATAAGTATTAACATACAGGTTAGGGACTGCGTGAGGACAAGTATATATATATATATATATATATTCACTTTCTTGGAAAAGCCACGAACGTGCACAATAAAATTCACTAAATAGTCATAGCAAACACAGAAACTAAAACATATTAAAGAGGGACTCACTAGTTCTTGAATTTTCGGTGGTGCAACCACCTTTCTCAAGAGGAATTAGGAACAGAACTGAGGCAGAGGAGAGCCCTCCTCTGAGAGAGGAGGGCTCTTTCTGTTCTGTTCCTAATTCCTCTTGAGAAAGGTGGTCGGACCACCGAAAATTCGAGAACCAGTGAGTTTTTCCTCTTTTGTGTTTTGGTTTCTGTGTTTGTTATGACTATCAGTGAATTTACATTACACGTTTGTGGGTTTTCCAAAAAAGTGTATATATATATATATGTATACAAATATTTCCTCACCTATTTGATAACCCCCAACCCCCTCATCCCTTACCCTTCCCTCATGGTGCTACACCCCCTGCCACACACCTTTATGGTGGCTCGCAGGGTATTTATGTAGATGTAGATGTCCCTTAAAGCCCTTGAAATCTCAGAGTGTAAGAAGATGCTTCAGTAGCCCAACTGGCTAAAGCACTTGGTTGAATATCGAGGGATCCAGGTTTGAATCCTGGTCAAGGCAAATGATTTCTAGACTCTGAAATTGTTACATTGGAATTAGGTTAATGCTCAGTCCATTACTACCAATCTCATAGTAGTGCATTTTGGGCATTTGAATAATGCTATTTGAATGAAAATTAAAAGTATTGTCTCACAATTACCGGTTTAGCTCAGCAGCCTTGCATAGCTGGAGGTAGCCATTGAGAAGTGGCCACATGTCAGAGGCATAAGCCTTCTGAGGAAAGTTAGAGAGCAGAGAATTAAAATATATGATCGGTGAGGGAAGTTGAAGACTTGCCTATGACTGTGTTAATGTAAAAAAATGAATTTGGTCCAGTTCATCGAATGATTTGATGCATAAATCTTTTCAGTTCTGAATTTAATTTCTATTGCAGAATCCTTAGAGATAACACGATTGTCAGTGATGGGAGAACACATTCTCCCTACTTGGCTGGAAAAAAGGGAAAGCTCAATCCAATGCTATAAAATTCAATTCCAATGCAGGTGAATTGTGAGAAACAAGAAATTTTTATTCAAAAACAGGTTATGATATGCTAAAAGATGTAGGAACCATTAATGTACTAAAAATAATTCTTTTCAAAAAACTCATGTAACCAATTCTTTTTAAACTGGATGGTGTGGTTTGAAAATGTATTGGAAATAAAAGAAGCCTGCAAGGTTTAACTTAAAAAGAGTTCAGAAGTCAGTGCAAGGGTGTTGGTTGTGGATTGATTGGGAAGGTATTTCCTCATATTTTGGGAACACAGAAGGATTTCAATCCCTCCAAGGGAACAATTGTTCAAAAAGCATTGTCCCAACGGATGAATTTAGGTTTTCCACCAATTAAAAGGTACTTTTGATGTTCTTTTATTAATTTAATCACTTAATTGGGATGAGATTGAGACTTGAGTCCCTTCTTCCTCCTAACCCCTTAACATATACACTGAACAAGACAATTAGAAACACCCAAGCCCTTAGTGGAGAAAAACCCACCAAGGCGGGAATCGAACCCGTGACTTCCGGGTTGGGGCAGGCAAGGATGTCACCTCACTGCCACCGGAGACAGCATAAAATTTAAATTTCTTGATCTGTATGCGTTGTGCTCGCGAGTTGAACAAACGGCTTGTTCAGTAAAGAGCTTGTTCTGCACTCATCTGGATCTTGCCTACCTCTTTAATTCGGTGCTTATTCCCTCTGGTGTCCGCTTTATACTCCTGTGGATATTTTTTATTGTTCCATTATCTGTTAGATTAAAAAGAGACGTTTCAGGTGTGATATGGTGGAATATCATGATTAATTAAAATTGGCAATTTGCCACAAAATAAAATTTTATTAATACGACTGGTTTCGATGTAACTACATCATCTTCTGGTCCCAGATGATGATGTAGTTACATCAAAACCGGTCGTACTAATAAAGTTTTATTTTGTGGAAAATTGCCAATTTTAATTAATCTGTTAGATTGTCCCTTGTGCAATTTTCATTTTTCAGTGCAGCATTCCAGATATTTTATGGCCATTTCTGTTAGTTAAAAACTTTTCTGTGAAATGCACAGTTTCTCTCTGAATTGTTTATAAAAATTTTAAAATTGTAAATAAATTTTTTATATTTAATAATTTTATTCATTTTGCATTTATCTGAAAAGAGGACTTTGGCCTTATCATCAGACATTTAACAATGATACATCAGTATATGTAACAACAGATACCATTACAAACACCCATGTCCCAGGAGGAGGAAAGCCTACCAAGGTGGGAATTGAACCCGGAACCTTTGGTTTGGTAGGCGTGGACCCACCGCCATTGGGCTGGCAGATAGTATTCCATCATATTGAATTCCATCTAATTGTATTCTATTGTATTGTATTCCATCTTATTCTGTTTTATAGGTTAACTGCTGAGGAGTATGCTCATCTGGTTGGTAACCTCCCCGTGGTGCTGGATGCTCATGAGCAGCTCCTCTGTGGCCTTGAATCCGAGCTGAGCGTGGAAGAGAGGCAGGAGGCAGGTGCCCACAGTCGAGTGGGACGACTCTTCCTTTCTTCCGCCCAGCTGCTTAAGACTGTTCACGCAAATTACTGCGCAGGTCACCCAAGAGCAGTGTGCCTGCTTGAGAAATACAGGCTAGTGCAAATCTCTTTCTCTCTTTGTTTTTTCATGAGCCATCTTGTACTAGAAACTTGCCTGCAATAGTAGAAAAAGATTTATGAATGGATCTTGTGGTGTCAAAGAAATTCTGATAGACAATGGCAATGGTAGATTAGATTCCCTGTGGCCCTATGTCTGGTATCCAATTCAGAAGAGTGAAAACGATGGAAGCTTTGGAAAATCATCAATTGCCGATATGTAGGTGCTATTTACTCATTACTCATGATCATGCAAAACCATTTGGGAAATTGAGTCTACTGTACTGTTTGAGTGTTGAATATGTCATTTCTACTGTACGTACATACAGTAGAAATAACAGACATAGAAATGACAGAAGAAAGAAGCTCTACGGAGCTGATGACTCCGTTGAAAGTTACTTTTGTGGCATCTCCCGCAGTTTCTTGAAATTTCTACTGCAGTCATTCTAATAAGGTGACAGATTTATTTTCAATTTTGCCCATGTAATAATGAACATTACCAATACAAATAGTACTTAATAATGCTGAATTTGTGTGAGCTGCATTCTCAGCTGTGGCGAAATAACTTCAAAACGTGAAGTTATCATGTTTACTTTATCAAAAGCATTGTTTATGGTGTATGCATGTACGGGTTAACCTATGTAAATATGTGCATACATTGGAATCTTGATGCTACCCAACAGCGGGAGACTGTCAATATGTGTTATGTAAAATTTAGACTATTTTCCATGATGATAAACAATCTGTGGTTATCATACATTAAACAATGATTATTTATCATTACCTTTTTGGCCACTCTTATGTTTATTTTTCCCTTTGCTATTATTTTGGAAGAAGAATTGTCTTGTATGTGGTCAATTACTGTAAGTTTTGGCAGCGTAAATGTTATGGTGCCACTATGCATTGAGACACTCAAATACGCTCTCATTTTCATTTTTTAGTAAGGAAAATGGTTTGCAGATAATTCAGGCTACTTTGTAAGCAATTAAGTTATGCACTTCAAAATTTACAGCATTTAACAGTGTCTCTTGTAGTAACAATCAATTAAGAAAACTTTTTGTTTTGTATATTGGCATTGTTTATGTGTATTGGTATTGTTATTGCATTAGACCTGTTCATACAATCATTACATTTGTTTTAGGTATCTACTCAAGACAGTGAGTGAAATTTAATACTCTCTGAGTCTGTTCACTCTTGTGTGTCACTAGGATTAGCAGATGGTGTTCCCAAGGTTAATCACTTCCATCATGGATGTTTCTACCACAAACAACCGTTACCTTATTGTATCTAGGCTTTTCCTGTGGAGAAACCAACAATAGAATATTGAATAACAGTAGAACAATGTGCTTGCTAGAATCCATTGCAAGTAAATGGAACATACTATGCCGTTACAAATCTGAGAATGACACATTTAGAATTAGCAGCTCTCCTTGCTCCTGAAATTCTTTGAGCTTTTGCTTTCATTAAAACAATTTTATGCTTCCTACAGAGGTCAAAGCAGCTTTATCTGTGAAATCATTGTATCAAATGTATGCACTATATTTGCTTGAATATAAGTGAATGTTCAAAATTCCAGTTTGCAATAAAATTTTACCCATCGGCTTAAATTCAAGTCTTGGAAATTATTTTTTCTGTTTAGCAGGGTCGTGCATTGTATCATAAAGGATAGATGTTATTGTTATTTCTTTATTAAATTTAAAATGTTTCTTTCAATTTTATTTTGACCATAAACTTATATTTTTATAACTATTGTTTTATTTCTATCCAATTCCTGGGTTCTGTTAAAATTTATTTCATTAATTAAACATATATCCTAATAAATTGGTTAATATTTCAAAACTCAACTCTTTGAATTATGTTAACTTATGTGTAAATCGGTGGGTCGCAGTGGTCTAGTGGGTAGAGTGTTGGACTACTGACTGGAGGGTCCCGGGTTTGATTCCCGGGCAAGGCTCTGGGCACCTGCAGCTCCACCCAAGCTAGTTGATTTTTCGGGTACCAGATCTTCCTGGGAAACCATAACCGTCACAGGGAAAGGAACTGGCCCCCCTACCCTGATGTGTGAATATTCACACGCCGTATAGGGCTTGGTACATGGGTGAGCTCTACCATCACCTACTAAACCGACCTTCGGGTTGATTACTGTGTTTATGGTTTTTTTTATGTGTAAATCTATTGATAGGCCAGTGGGCTCTTAACTTATCTGGAAAAAGGATCAAAAAGGCACCACATGCATATGTGGTTGATTGAAAAGCAAATATTTCAAAGTGTTAAACTCATTCTCCTTGACAGGGTTTTGAACCAGGATCCCTTGATGTCCGTTCATTTCATTTCATTTTGTTATGCAAATTCCATAAAGTTACGCCAGAGATAACAAACTCCGTGTGGTGAATGCTTTTTACACTCTGGAATTGTTGCATTGAAGTGCATATTAGTGGATAACTCCATTAAAAGTTACTGTTGCAGCATCTCCCACAGTCTTGGACTTTGATGAAAAAGTATTAACAAAACAGGTTTTGAAAGAGCAGATCACTCATTGTGCAATTCTTTGCATTCAAGAGCGAATTCCTAGTGTAGGTAATGGATGGAGGTGCAGTGGCACGGAATGAGAGGATGGGCTAAAGCAATAGCATTCATTATTTTACTCATGGATGGCTTCCCTAATGTTGGTTTTGCAAGATTGGAATGATCAATTTCTTTCCCAGCAGTCCCTAAACCTTCCGCCCCCCTTCCCTCCCCAGGCCCTCTTCCCTCAAAACCTCTCAGTCTGACCTGGAGAAGGCCTCGGAGTAGGCCGAAAGCTCAAATAATCTACAGTGTGACTGTCCTTTTACGTGTTATCTGTTTTATTCTGTGTTCTATTGTGCCGTCCAAAAGTTATTACGAACGTGTACAATAATGTAAATTCACTGATAGTCATAACAAGCACAGAAACCAAAACACACAAAAGAGGGACTCACTGGTTCTCGAATTTTCGGTGGTCCAACCACCTTTCTCAAGGGGAATTAGGAACAGAACTGAGGCAGAGGAGGGCCCGAAAGCAGTGGTAGGAAGGAGAAGGGGAAATGGGGGAAAAGAGGGGAAAAGAAAGGAAAAGGGGGGAAAAAAGGGGGGAAAGGCATTCGAGGTGAGGAGTTTGGAGGGGTAGTGTATGGCGCGGGAATTTTAAAAAAGGTGGGGATGATATGGAAGTTGTTGGGAGCGGAGGGGGATGAAATTATATGCATAAAGGGGGCAATTAATGTCTAATATTAATACCTGGGCGATTCCAGGAATCCAAGAGCCAGATGAAAGCTAGCTCTAATGTTTTGAGTTTCAGTGGAGGGTCTGAGTGTGGGAGGGATGCTAAGACGGATACTTTAAAACATTGGTCAAAGGCAGTGTTGTGTTTGGAGGCATGTTTGGGGATTGGGAGCATACCAATAAGGGAGGAATTGTTGCATGAGGCTCGATGATTATTGATTCTAATATTGAGGGGTGTGGTACACTATCCAATGTAAAAGGCAGGGCTAAGTTGGCACTTGAGTAGGTAGACAACATTGCTGGAGGTACACGAGGAGTAGGGAATTGGTGGGAGAGAGTTAAAGAGCGGGTGGGAGAGGGATGGGATTCTGGTTAGGAAAATAGGACATGTTTTGCATCTAGGTTTATTGCAGGGTCTGGGAGTGATTTTGGAACGGGGCGAGGATTTAAGAAGTGGATTGGTAGATTTTAGAAGATCTGATAGATTGGCGGGGCGTTTGAAAGTGACAGAGGGGCATTTGGGGAAAAGGTTGGTGGTGGAATTGTGGTTTTTGAGGATAGGATAGAGGTCCTTTAGGATAGAACGCAGAGATTCTAGGCCAGGGAGAAACGTGGTACAAATTGAAAGAGGGTGGTTTTTCGCGGTGGTGGAAGGTCTGGGAGTGTAAGTATGTCTACGGATCCTCTTATTCAGGAGGGATTCAGGATAACCTCGTTTGAGGAGGGAATGGTGTAAATTTATGAGGAAATTGTCTAGGGAGTCAGGGTCATTGCAAATTCTGTGTCCCCTTATGGAAAGGGAATAAGGAATGGAACGTTTGGTGTGGTATGGGTGACAGCTGCTAAAATGTAGTACTGTTGTTTATTTGTGGGTTTTATATGTATCAGAAAATAATCGCAGGGGGCTAAATCTGGCAAATAGGGTGCATGAGGTAGCAATTCAAACTTAAATTCATGAATTTTGGCCATTATAATAATGGATTTGTGAGCTGGTGAATTGTCTTGATGAAACAACACTTTCTTCTTATTCAAATATGGCTGCTTTTGCTTGATTTCTTCATTCAAATGTTGTAATAAGTTTGCATAATACGCCGTTGATAGTTTTTCCTTTTTCAAGATAGTCAATGAAAATTATCCCCTGTGCATCCCAAAAATGCAACGCCATGACTTTGCCTGTAGATGAAATGGTCTTTGCCTTCTTTGGAGCTGCTTTTCCCTTTTGAATCTATTGTTTTGATTGTTCTTTTGTCTTGGGTGTGAAGTAATAGACCCATGTTTTTTAGCTCTGGTTATGAATCTGTGCAAAAATTCGGCTTTGTTGCCCTCTAAACACTCAATTGAAACATCTTCATGCTGTTGAAACAGGTTTTTGATGGCCAAATTTTCAGTTAATATGTGACATACAGCACTTTTTGAAATGCCTACTATGTCTGCTAGCTCAAGAATTTTCAGTGGACAATCATCCAGTATCACTTAGTGGATATTCTTCACCGTTTCTGGAGTGGTCACCTCATTTGGTCGATCAATGTGATGCTCATCTTGAAAGCTTATATGGCCTCGTTTACACTCTGCTGCCAAATATTTTAGGGTTGTAAACAAAGGAGCAGACTCACCCAGAGTAGAATCCAGTTCAGCTTGTATATTGGTTAGGCTCAGGCCTTTCAAATAAAAGTATTGTATCACATAATGATGATCAATTTTCTCCATTTTCACAAATTCACTGAAGATGTTCACCATTGATGGCTGCCAAACAAATACTAAAAATGTGATGTTTTCAAACTTGAAGTATGCTTTATAGATTGTGTACTTTCTATTGCTGTGATATTTTTCAAACAACTATGGCCATCTCTAGGTCAGCCCGGGTACTTTTGGGACCACTCTCATATTTTGTTTTCATTTATTTTTTACATTGCTGTCATATTATAATGGTTTTTGATCTATTTTTGACCATTTAAGTAGCTTGTTGTTCAAAGTGACACACATAAGGTAATTAATTTAGGAGACAAAGTGAAGACAGGTATTTTGAATTGTTTGAATTTTCAGATTTGGATCATTTGTTGCATCAGAATACACTATAGAACATTGGTCAATGTAGGAAAACAATAGGATTAGTATCTTCTGTCTCCTTACTGGAAAGGAAATTAGATGCCTGAAATACTTGAGTGGATGTTGTGCTTTGTATACCTTGTTAGATGTGAGGCTAACATGATCATGTCAGGCAAATTATGTATTGATTGTTGCCATTAATTACTCAATTGGCACATCTTGAACTATAAATTTTAAAATGGTCTTTGCCAATAAGTTATTGCTAGACTGTGATGACTATTGTGAATCATGTTTTGTAAATAGTGGAAACATATATGTTGATTTAAATTCATTAGGCATAAATGACAACATAGAGACATTTACAACAATGAATGCCACAGTTACAGCAAGGGCTGATAAGCATTCTTTTCGCACAAGAAATGAATAGAAACTCAATACGGAATACCTTAAAGTGTCCAATAAATAGCTAGCCCACAAGTCCATTGAACAATAAACTTTTTAAGGAATTACCAGTGACTGCAAGAACACTGAGTAATGGAGCATTCAGAGCAAAAGTATATTCAAATCCCTCAACATATTATATCTGTGTTCTCATTTTCCTGCTCTTTTACCCTTCTAGGGATGAGCTTGGTGTGTACATGGAAAGCCGTGGTGCTACTCCACCTGGTCTCTTGGTGCTAACTACTGGGCTGAGCCGACCCTTCAGAAGGTTGGATAAGTATGCAGGGATGCTGCAGGAACTGGAAAGGCACCTGGGTGAAGGCCATCCCGACAGTGGGGACACACAACGCTCTGTGTCCATTTATGGGGAAGTGGCTGTAAGTGTTGCCCCTAATGATACATTTTTATTTGTGGCTCTCATCAATGCCCTTCCTGATTTATGTGGGTTGTTCAATAAGTCCCCGGGAAAAAATAGAAAAGCAAATTATGTAAGGAATGTATTATTTTTTAACGAAATCTTCTTTAAGCTTGGTCATGTTTAAACTCATTGCCCTAGTGTAAACAGTCCTAAATACTGGAGCAGATGTGCCATTAACTTCATCTAACTCTGCGTTTGGTGTTAAACCTTTTACATAGATGTGTTTAATCACTGCACGAAACTGCATTTTTTCCATTTTTCTAAATAAATAGTAGTATTTTGCTTCAAGCAACTGAAAATGAAACCACATGATGGATATAGCCGAAACTTAAACAGTGTGAGTACAGTGAAAAGTGAGACTTACTTAAAAGAAAACCTTTTCTAATACCTCAAGTGCCATTTGTTGTATTTTCTAAGGAGTGATTGAATGATCCACATTTAACTGATTCTATGAATTCCCTACGGACTTTCACACTTGCCTCCTGTTATTCCCATGCCTTCCAAACAAATAAACTGCCCCATTTAGAAATGTTAATTATTTTTAAATCCAGCTTAGAAGACGTTAAACAGTTGTAA
Organism: Hetaerina titia; assembly: GCA_037158775.1. Taxonomy (NCBI): domain Eukaryota; kingdom Metazoa; phylum Arthropoda; class Insecta; order Odonata; family Calopterygidae; genus Hetaerina; species Hetaerina titia. The sequence continues at coordinate 91,769,121 of CM073778.1, read as the reverse complement.
TATACAGACATCATATGATGCAGTAGGCTGCAGAAAAGTCTAGGAAGACAAGTGAAATGCTTTGGAAAAGACTTTGGCTTTGAGTTGCTTGCTTCTTTGGAGGTGCTTATGAATTACAATCTGCTACAATACAGAGCTCTTTAGTGTCTATAACATTATTGCATGTCTGTGACCAACATTTAATCTCTATTAGTATTGATAGTCTCTCTTGCACCTTCAAGATTTTATCTAATTTTTTGGCACCAGTTTCTCAGGGCTCCCTTTAGCCCCCTGCTATCTCCCCCAACTCCTCCCACTTGAGTAGACTCTTGAATTTGGACAGTACATTGTTCCTATTGTTTTCTTAAATGTCAGATTCTCTCTACTGTTGTTGGGCACCTATTGACTGAAATATTGGCGTAGAGTTCCACAAGAAATCAATATTGGCTTTAGGATTTCACCTTACGAAAAGAAAAAGTAAGAATGTGAACACAGGGTTAGTTGGAATGAAGTGTAAAGAGGTGAATAATAACTGAGGTGGGGAACTAGAGGAGCAAAATTCCATATCTTTTTTTGTGAGGATATGGAAAGTTTACAGAGAAGGGGTATGCTAGGCAGGAAGGTGAAAGTGCTTTAAGGAATTGAAAAAGGAGGTAAGTCAGGAAAATTATTAATTGAAGTAGAATATATTCAAGGGAGGTGGAAAAAATAGACAAACTATATATATGTTAAAAAAATGAGACTTTAAATAAATAGTTGATTTTGTTAGTTACCCTTTAATCATGCTTATTGCCTTCCAAATACAGCCCTTGGCTGCCAATACAATGCTCCCAATGTTTTTTCAGCTTTTGAATGCCATCTGGAATGCTTCTTTTGGGACACCCTTTAACTCTGCGGCACATTTAGTTAGATGTCTTCAATAGTTTCAAATCAGCATCCTTTCAAGGTGGATTTCAACTAAGGAAAAGTTATACTAAATAGGAAAAAGTCCACTGAAGCAAGATTCAGAGAGTAAGGTGGCTGGGGACCACTGGTGTTCTGTTTTTGGCCAAAAACTCAGTAACAATCAATGATGTGTGCACCAGTGGGTTGTCATGACGAAATCACCAGGACTTGTTCTACCATATTGTTTGTCTCTTTCTCCCAGAATTTCTTTCAAAATGGTGAAACACCATCCAACCACTAGTGTCGATTTCATTGGCATGCTCCCTGACATTTAACCTATGATTTGCATGCACTAAATCATTCACACTGTTGACAGTGGCATCTTTTGTTGACATAGATGGTCGTCCACTTCTCGGTTCTTCATCAATCAAGTTTTGCCGAGCCTGGAAGCAGTTGTACCATTAAGAAAACTGAGGTTAAAACAATACACATGCACGCCACTTTTCTAGTACCTTGATTCTCACTGACACAAGAATTTGTACAGGTAGCATGTAAAACCAGACAAGAATCGCTGTTGTGTGGAGACAAGTGGAGATAGGGCCACGAGTAAGGTGGTGATTTACATCTCACAAGCCTCTAGAAGGTGACACCTCTTAGATATGGTTCGTCAAGCAGTTTGTGCATAGAACGACCAATCTCAACTTTTTTTCTTCAGACCTTGCATGGTAAATATATTCAGGCAGCAATTTTAGACATACAGGGCATTTCCAAAATATAAGGAGAATAAATCGGAAAAATAATTATTGGGAATTAGTGCAAATTATTAAAATTCTTGAAATAGCACCCTCATGCATCGACACACCGATGCCAGCACCTCCCCATCATGGCCTCTTTGATGGTATCCAGCATTCCAAAATGGTTGCCTTTCAATCTCCTTTTTATTCTAGGGAACCAAATGAAGTACAGTGATGCCACATTAGGGTTGTTGGGGAGTGTTGCCACCTTGTGCTTGACCAAGTACTTGGGGTCATGAGGAAGGCAGATGACACTTTGTTGTGGTGCAGTCTCGAGTTGGCACAGATATCTCCTTATTGAATCGTTGCACTCTTCCTGCAGCCTTTCTAGGACTTCCAAGTAATGCTTACTGTTCACTTTCAGTCTCTGAGGCACTAACTCTTTATGAAAAACTCTTAAGGAAAAACTTGAGTCAAAAAAGATGACAAGAAAAGGACTGCTTATTTTTGGTACAGACCCTGTAGAAAGAGAATATGATGTTATGAGAATGCTTTAGTTCTTAACTTAAACTTGAAGGCAAGAAAGAAAGAGCATTAAGGGAATTTAAAAATGAAGTAAGGCCTTGGGGATTGGAAGCATTCCCATGGAACTACTTAAGGTTTAGGAAAACTTGAGAGGGAGAGTTTTGTGGACTAATTTGTAGTATTTATGTGGGAGTAAATTGGGTGGAAGATTTCATCAGTTCAGTAATAGTTCCTAAAAAGAGGATGGATATGAGACATCCACAACCTATCCATGTCTCAGACTGTTAAGGTGCGAGCGGAGGACGGAGAGGTTGGATGGACATTGTTAGGAAGAGGTGTGCTGTTTAACCTATGATTTTGTATGGCATGGAAACATGGTCATTGAAGAAAGCTATTAGGGTTACTTTGGAGGCTTTTTAAATGTGGATGTGTAGAAAGAGAGAAAAGGTTAAATGGGTAGAAGAGAAACAAATGAGGAAGTGCTAGGCATTGTGTGAGAATAGAGAGGAAAAATCCCAAGAGGTACCCTCATCCTAGTAGGTATTTAAAAGGGACAATATCCCACAAGTTGCCCCCAGGGCATGTGTTAGTATGTGTTAGGTCATGACCCGTAGAACAGAATAAAACCACAAGCAAAACTAACAAATTCATGCTAATTCAAATTCACTGAGGCATATATACTTCTTGTTGTATCCCCCTGTCTTTGAGGGAATATTGGCGACATGAGAAAGTGCCCCACTTCAAGTGGCTGCCTCGAGGGTAAATGGGGGCTTGGGCTTGAGTTTGGTGGGTGGTGACGTGGAGAGGTGTTTGTCGATAGAGGCAGGGGAAAATAAAAGGGACTAAAAGGGAGTACAATGGCAGTCCTGATTTCATATAGGAGAACAGAGTTTACAGTAATATTCTTATGTATCCCCCTTGGTGCTTCCAATCGGAGGGGCCCAGCCCAGCTGTCCTCTCGAATCACAAGTCCCCGACTGCTATCGGGATCACCAATTATCACTGTTGGCCCATATTCCACATCGAGTCAGCAGCGGTGATTTGCATGCTCAGACCCACGCTATTACTCAGTCACTTATGGGGGGGGGGAGGCATCCTGGCCAGTGAATCACCGGGCAGAACACGCGGATGCAACACGTCCCCCCATCACCAGAGAGAAACATGGAGGAACATTGTTTCTCTCGACACCAAACACGTATGGGTGCACTAGCCTCTGGAAGTTTTACCTGTAGCATCATCCTGCTTAACATGTCACAAGTATAAAATACAATCACGGATACAAAACAAAATTTCATGGAAGATTCACTATGAGTACGCATAGCATGATAGCCTTAATTACATTTTTAGATTACAGAGACACATTAATCAATTATCTTTAACCTCAAGCATATCAATGGTAGATGGTAATTGTTCATTTTAAACATGAAATTTGCTTATAATCTTAGGTTTGAAAATGAGGCATATATCTCTGCCATCGTTCCCTTTCCTTTCTGTTTTACGTTTACAGTCCCTTTTACAGCAGCATTTATGTAAACAACAGTATAGAAGAAAACAAATAGCTAGGCAAATACACAGGTATCCCATCAAATCCTTGGATAAAAACACATCTAATTTTAACAATTATACAATTGCTTTGGTGTAAACCACACTCAGGGGAAAAGGAAGGGATAGTCCTTTGGGTAAATTTGGTTGTTCCTTCTAAAATATAAAATATAAATCAAATCGTCAGGGCTAATTATCCGTGGCTGCCTGTAGAGATTAGAGAAACAATTTTAGGTGATTGGAGTGAACTTTTACTTCTCCTTTTCTCCTCCCCTTTTTGTTATGGTGACGTTCACCCCATCCCTACCGATTACCTCATTAGGACCCGTCCATTGGGAAGACAGTTTTTTCAATCTCCCTCGGCGTACACTTTTGTCATGCCGCAGCACCTTGTCACCCGCTTCAAATAGCTGCAGGTTTGTTGACTTGTCATAATGTTCCTTGCTTCTTTCCTTGGCCCTTTGTAGCACTTCTTTAGCCGTAGAGTAAGTTTCATTCATTCTTTGTTTTAGTTCCCTTACGTAATTGTTGCAGGTGTAGATTATTTCTGAGGATTCCTTTTGCAACGATGTAAGAAGATTCGCCTTTCTACCGAACATCATCTCGAAAGGAGTAAAACCCGTCGACGAGTGAGGGGTTGTGTTAAACACAAAAATGGCGTACGGTATCCAAACATCCCAATTATCTTGTTCGGAGGAAATGAAATGTCTGAGATATTCCGTCAGTGTCCTATGGCAGAAGCCATTATAAGGTGCCGTTTGATTGCGGCCGATAGGCTGTCGTCTGTAGTTTCTTTAGTCCTAGAAGGTGACAGGTGCTCTTGAATACTTTGCCTGTCCCTACTGTAAATTATGTTTTACTTTAATTAATTTACTGTTGTACAGTCCATCAGAAACCTACCTTTACCAGTAGAATATCAGCAATAATAAATAAGCCTTCTTTCCCAAAAACCTCACAACCTTTATCTTACATTGATAATCATCAAATACCTATCACACTGTTTTTTGATTATAGTCAGCAATTATTGTAACTCCTTGTCGTTTGTGAGGTTTTCCTGAGTCCTCGTGAGTGTATCAGCTCAGTGGTTGTCCCTGGTTCAGAATTTATTCCTGTAAACAGTCACGGATAGTGTGACATGTGTTCATTTATTCAGGTATCCCTAATGGGGTCCCCTTTAACCCTGTGGTGGGGTCCATTTGGGATTCCATATATCTATATATATAAAACAAAGTTTTCCCATGGACTACAACCTTGTCGTGGTGGAAGGGCTTGTGTGTTCCGATGACCCCTAGAGGTGTGCTGGCAGGAGTAATAATAATTGCTCCTGGTAGGGTCACCCATGCCAGATAGGTCAAAGGTTAGGAGCCAGATGAAAGGTAGTCCACGCAGCGTCTGTTCCTCAGTGAGGCGGCTGCAAAGGCATCTGACCCCAGTAGGGCGGCCATTAGGTGATGGTGTCACGTTAAAAACACTATTGAGGAAGGCAACGGGAAACCACCTCAATTATCATTCCCAAGGATGTAATGATGGGCACTATAGAGAATATGAGTCCTGGCAACTACGGGACTCGGCCCAAGCGGCTGTGTGTCATGCCTGGCAGCGGGGGAGGCAAGGCTTCCGCTGTCGTCATCCCACGAAACCCTTGCAGGGAAGAAATAACAGCAGCAGGACAGAAGACGCAGAAAAAGATGAAAGTAGTTAGAATAGGAACATGGAACGTCAGGACAATGTTGAGGACAGGCAAATTAGAAAATATTAAGCGAGACATGGAAAGAGGTAATATAGATGTTTTAGGTCTCTGCGAGGTGAGATGGAAGGATAGCAGGGATTACTGGAGTGACAATCATAGAGTGATATACAGTGGCAGGGACGAGAGCCAACGAGGGGTTGCCGTAATATTAAATAAAGGGGTAGGAAGAAGCGTAGTCAACATAGAGCAAGCAACTGATAGAATTTTACTTGTAGAGATTGAAGCAGAGCCGACGAACTTGGTCATTGTTCAGGTATACATGCCATCAAGCAACCACAAAGAGGAAGAAGTCGACAGGATTGCATTCGTTTCCTGCAGGGAAACATTTGATAGTGATGGGGGATTGGAATGCGACGATAGGCAAAGGAAGAGAGGGTGGTGAGGTAGGGGACTATGGGTTAGGCACGAGGAATGAACACGGGGAGAAAGCAATTGAATTCTGCAGGAGACAGGGGTTAGTCATCACCAGCACGTGGTTTAGGCACCACAAAAGGCGTAGGTATACATGGAAAATGCCAGGTGACTCAGAAAGGTATCAGTTAGATTATATTATGGTTAGTCACAGGTTAAGGAACAGTGTGATAAATTCGCATAGTTTCCCAGGAGCGGGTGCGGACTCTGACCACAATTTAGTTGTTATGAAATGTAACGTCCGTTTCAAGAAGATAAGGCAAGGGCAATGGGTTAGGAAATGGAATTTAGAAACATTAAATGGATTAACGAGGAAGGAGTATCAGCAGGCTGTAGAGAAAATGATGGATGACGGTAAAGAGCTGAGTACTATCGAAGAAAAATGGGAATGTATCAAGCAAGGATATCAGAAGCCGCAAAAGACACTATAGGAACCATTAACGGGAAAAGGATAAGGAAACCATGGGTAACGGATAAGATGATTACAAAAATGGATGAGAGAAGAAGATGGAAAAATGTAAACACAGAGTTAGGCAAAATGAAGTACAAAGAGTTAAACAATAAATTGAGAAGGGCCACAAATAAAGTGAAAGAAGAATGGTGGAAAATGCAATGCAAGGATATGAAAAGTTTAAAGAGGAAGGGTGAAATTGGTGCGCTATAAAGCAAGGTTAAGTTATTATCGGGAAGTAAGAAGGCAAGATCTGTGCTACCAGTTACAGATAAGTAAGGTAAGATAGTAGTTGAACCAGGAAAAATCCAAGTCCGGACTGTAGGGTGGGTGCGGCAGCGTTGCCACGCCTTGCTTGGCCAAGAAGTCCAACACGACAAGTGCGGTGTGAGACGGCGCATTGTCGTGACGCAGCCGCCAGATGTTTTTGATCGCTTGCCGGATGCAGGCGACTCGTTTTCGAAGCCTGTCAAGCACTTGGACGTAAAATGCAGCATTTACAGTTTGTCGTTCAGGTACAAATTTTACCAAATACAAATTATAATACAGGTTACAAGTTTTTTTATTTTTACACTTATTTTCCGGACAAACCCTGTAGAAACACTGTATGGTAAAGAACTTAGGCCGACAAGGTTAGACATAGAAAAGGAACATGACGTAGAAGAAGATAGCTTAGGTCTAGGCATACTCGACGATGAGGAATACGATGACGAAGGAAGGGGGAAGAAAGGCGTTTCATTCCTCCCACCCTAACCCCGCCACTCTCTCATCGACATTTACAAGTGAAATCGCTACTCCACCACTTCCTAATCCCTCGCTAGGGCTTTCCTCCCCCACCCGCCCGCCCCTCCTTGGGGCCACATAGACAGTGATCCCAATCTTTACTCCTTTTCACACACTTCTTTGTTCATGGATATCTTTGCGTGGTCATTGATGGAAAAACCCCGGTCTCATTCCCTTTCTCCATGGCCCTAGGAGCTTGGCGCCACACAGAGAGTCCACCCTCAAGGAGACAACCCTTCCAGCCAGCTATGAGGTTTTTCTGGACTGTGTTAATTTTTCTCCCCACCCATTTCTCCTCATCAGCACCTTTTCTACCCTCTCATTGTCACCCATGTTGCTCACGTTCCACCTCCCCTCCCCTCACTTGCTTTTCAGCATATATAGTAGACAATGAGAAATGACTGTTACCAGAAGATGATGTAGTTACATTGAAACTGGTCTTATTATTAAAAATTTATTTTTGTGGAAAATTGCCAATTTTAATTAATCATGATATTCCACCATATCACGCCTGAAACGTCTCTTTTTAGACTAAATTGTGGTCAGAGTCTGCATTCCGCTACCGGGAAACTGAGCAAATTTATCACACTGTTCCTTAACTTGTGCCTTACCATGATATAATCTAACTGGTACCTATCTGAGTCACCTGGCATTTTCCATGTAAACCTACGCCGTTTGTAGTGTCTAAACCATGTGTTGGTGATGACTAGCCCCTGTCTCCTGCAGAACTCAATTGCTTTCATCCCGCGTTCATTCCTCGTGCCTAAACCATATTCACCCACCTCATCAGCATTTCTTCCTTTGCCTACCGTCGCATTCCAATCTCCATCACTATCAAATGTTTCTCTGGTGGAACACGTGCAATTATGTCCAATTATTACGGCACTATACCATTTAACTAATTATGGCAATTATTGCTCGGTGGCATGTATACCTGAACAATGACCAAGTTCGTTGGTTCTTCTATTATCTCTGTTGGTAATATTCTATCTGTTGATTACTCTATGTTGACCACGCTTCTTCTTACCTCTTTATTTAACAATGCAGCAACCCCTCTTTGGCTCTTGTCCCCGCCGCTGTATATTATCCTATAATTATCATTCCAGTAATCCCCACTATCCTTCCAACTCACCTCGTATAAATGTAAAGTATCTGTATTTCCTATTTCAAAATGTCACTTAATATTCTCTAATTTACCTGTCCTAAAGTTCCAAGTTGCTTTTCTAACTAATTTCGTCTTCTTCTTCTGCGTCTTTTGTCTTGCTGCTGTCAGTTTTCCCTTGCAAGGGTTTCGTGGAATGATGACCACAGAACCCTTGCCTCCCCCACTGCCGGGCACAACACACGACCACTTAAGCCTAGTTCCACTGTTGCCAGGACTCATATTCTCTCTTTTGTCCATCATAGCAATCTTGGGAATGATAATTGAGGTAGTTTCACGGTTCACTTTCAATGTATGTGTTATTATTCTATTGTACTTACTACGAAGGTAAAAGTTTTAATTCTAAAGTATGACCAGCATAGATAATCAGGATATAATTATAGACCTATTACATGGATATTATATGATACCAAAGAAATAAAAGATTTTACAATAGTTAATTGAATGTGATTAGCAGTAATGAGATATGGTTTTAATATTTGTACCTTTTATGTCATGCTACACCAGATTTTGAATGCAACCGACCATATTAGATCAACCTTGGTTCAGAGTTTGTGGCCACACAAAAATCAGCTTATGATAGTCAATTTTTGTCTCTAAGTCATGGTATCAGTGAAATAAAAATGAAATAATGCTCCATGGATGTTTTTGTCAGTTTAAATTAGAATCAAATGTGACTTCCTTGTTAAGATGCAGAGAAATGCCTGTGGAATATTAGCCTTTTTGTCATTTTGATTGATGAATGAATACATTTTTGGATGTCCAGTCAGGTTGCTGTGCCCTCCGCCGTCAGAAGGAATTGGAGCTGGAGGTGCTGAGGGGCGGGATCCGTGGCTGGGAGGGCGAGGACCTCCACACACTGGGCGAAATCCTTCACATGGGCTCTGTTGCTGTGGGCCTCGATCACCGTGACCGCCACCTACTGCTCTTCCCCTCAACCCTTCTCATCCTCAGTGCAAGCCAGCGCATGAGTGCCTTCATATACGAGGTAGAAATGAATCGGAACTAAATTGGGTGGAAGGCGAATGGACTTTGTAAAAATTGATCATCGTATGAGTATAGCAATTAATTTCGTAGGCCAAATCTGTAAATATCATTTATTGAAAAAGCAATATGATACACATTACTCCTTTCAAAGCAGTTCCCCCTAATTCGCATCTCCATTTATCTCTTCCGACCTTCAGAGCACTAGTGTGTTTTTCTGTTACCTCTAGTATCACCTCTGACATTGACACATTATTAACATTCAGAGCCTGTATATGGTGCCATTTCTATTTTCCTTTGATTTATTGTAATGTAAAATGCAGTGAGTAGGGATAGTGATTGCGGTAGTGGCCATTTTGGCTAAATGCTGCTTGACACTGATGCCTTTATGAAAGAGAGATAGTTTTAGTGAAGCGCCCACGATTGCTCTTGCCAGAAATGGGGTCTGTTTCTGTGACCTGTTTCGCACTGGTTCTGGTGACCTTAGCAACTTCTCTGACCATGAGCTGATAGTTTGAGTTTGATGGCTTGGATGGAGGAATAGGAATGGATTGGAGGGACAGGAGACTAATCCGCAACTTGTACATGTCTCAGACTGCTCAGGTGCGAGGGGGGAATGGAGAGTCCGGATGGGCAGTGTTAGGAAGAGGTGTATGGCAGGGTTGTCCAATATCACCGGTGCTCTTCAACGTATATGTGGAGGAAATAATTAAAGAGGCATGGGAAGAACTGGAGGTAGGAATGAAAGTCAGAGGGGAATTATCTACCTGGACTTTCCACCCAAGATCCCCAGTAAAGTAAATACCTAGTAAAAGTAAACAGGTCTGTTTCTGTGACCTGTTTCATACTGGTTCTGGTGACCTTAGCAACTTCTCTGACCATGAGCTGATAGTTTGAGTTTGATGGCTGGTTCTGTCTTGTACTTGGAAACGTCATTTCAAGCAGTTGAAGGTGATGAGGATCAAAGGCTCATTGTCCTCCGTGGATGTTCTCCCCTCTCTGAACCTCACCATCCTCTTGTCGAGCAATATTCTTTTCATCAGGTGGTTTCTGTGAACAGGGTTCATCATTTAAAGTCTCTTTTCCTTGTTTTCTCTAGGATATTCAGTGCATCTTCTTGATCTTTGTAAGTATGTTTCATTTCCATAGTCACATTTTTTTTTATTTTGCTAATATTCTATAAACCATTGCTGTTATTCACAAACTACTATGAAATAGAAGCAAGAGGTCACATGGAATAGATTTTGTGGAACTTATGACAAAGGAGTACCGAAAGGCTTCCTTTGTTTATTTTTTTCCATGCACAATGGTGCACAACCTGAGCATTAAAGCGAAGTATTAAACCTGAGCACAATGGTGCTCAGGTTTAATACTTCGGCACTAATTCCTTTCCTTTATACATATTCCCTATTTTATCATCTTCAATTTGACTTTACACTTCATTAGTTCTCTATTATGGTCTGCATTTGCTCCTAGGGAACTGTGGATTGATTATGCTGTTCCTAAATCTCTGCCGCATCATAATGTATGCAGAGGTGGTTCTCGGGTTAGACTGTGTGAGAGACATTTTTAGCTCAACGTTTCTCTCCCATTGCAGGAGCGAAGTAATCTTGCGTGCTAGCACGCAAGATTACTTCGCTCCTGAAGACACTCCCTGCAATGGGAGAGAAACGTTGAGCTAAAAATGTCTCTCACGCAGTCTAACCCAAGAACCACCTCTGCATCTCAACAGCTGCGAAAGCCTCCGATCTACGACCATAATGTATTATTTTATTGTTTTGGTATTTACCATATAAGTTAGGTTTTGAATGGACACATACATCATCTCTACACTTCCTAGCTCTCATGCTAGAATATAACTGATATATCTCTGAATCCCTGGCCATTTTCCATGTATACCGTCCGTTGCAATGGATGAGCCAAATATTTATTATGATCAAGCCCAGCTTCCAGTGGAACTTGATTGCTTTCTTCTCACACTCATTCCTTGTTCCAATGTTTCTAACTATCGGATATATCCTTCTCTGAAACATCCACAATTCTTTCTTCTAAATAATTTTATACCCTGTCTAATTCTTTCTCCCTATATTTGCTTGTTTGCATTTCCCTTGTTTGCATGTTAACCTGAAAGGGGATCAAGTTTGTTGGTGTAGCCTTTAGTGCTACAAATGGTATTCTGTCGCTCCTCTTTTCTGTGTTTATAATGCTTTTCTTTGCCTTTTTGTTCAAGACCACTGCCCCTTCATGGGAAGTCTTCCCCTCCACAGTATGCTACTCTTCAGCAATCCCCCCAGTAATCCCAAATATCAATCCAGCTCACTCTACGCAGACCTAGAATATCTATATTTCCTCTCTCCATCTCTTGCCTTCAATATTCTTTAGATTTCATGTGCACAGCATTGTCCTGACATTCCGAGTCCCCACTCCAACAGGTTCGGTCCTCTTCTGTCTTCTTTTCTTCTGTAGATTCTGTTTTGCATGGATTTCATGAGATTTTATTTATTTATATAAGAATTTATCGTTGCAAGTAGGCAATTATCCTGGTGGCAACGGTCAAGCCTAGTCAGCTGTCACTCATGACCTGGACATACATGCATCACAAGAAGAACAGATAGACAAAGCTCCTATATTCGATGACACTTAAAGGATTACCAACTACATTATTACATTTAATATCACCCGTGGGCTAGGTTCCCCCCATTCAAGAACATACTACGCACCGTCCATCGCCACACTCAGTCCATAATCATGCACTCTTCAATTCATATACCATTCAATATCGCGTCCCGTTAACACATCATTCACTTTTGAAATACAGCTTGTAATGCCATCCACATCTCATACAAACAATATTTTAATATGTGCAATTGTATAATAATCACTGATCAAGGGTTTATCACCCAGTGGCTACTCTACACTTATTCTTAAAACTCTTAAAATTAGAAGGAAAGGGCTCAAACAAACTTCCGGGCAGCTGGTTCCATTCAACAATAGTTCAGTTTAAAAAAGAATATTTTTTCTTGTTTGTTTTTTACGTTCTTATTTTCATTTTAAAACTGTGGTCGTTTATTCCCTTAAAGTTTGGTTTTTCCATCTTTTTCAATTAACCTTCCCACGCTTCGTCATTTTTAAAAATTTTGTACATCACACCTAACCTACTCCTTTTTCTTAGATTTTTTAAACTTTCCCATTTCAATGTATCCAACATTTCCATGACCATCGGTTCTTTTGTACTTTCTGAGTACATATCTTGCTGCCTTTAAACTTTTTCTTTTGAATCTTTATAATATGTCCCACCTCATATGGATCCCATACTATGGACGAGAATTCTAGGATAAGGCTAACCAGTACCTTATATGCTTTTTCTTTAGTGGCAATGCTACTTCCTTTTAAGTTTCTCATTACCTAATTCATCATCCCATGAAACAATTGCAGGGGAAAAATAACAGCAGCGGGACAGAAGACGCGGAAGAAGACGAAAATAGTTAGAATACGAACATGGAATGTCAGCACAATGTTGAGGACAGGCAAATTAGAGAATATTAAGTGAGAGATGGAAAGAGGTAGTATAGATGTTTTAGGTCTCTGCGAGGTGAGATGGAAGGATAGCGGGGATTACTGGAGTGATAATTATAGAATAATATCCAGCGGCGGGGACAAGAGCCAATGAGGAGTTGCCGTAATATAAAATAAAGAGGTAGGAAGAAGCTTAGTCAACATAGAGCAAGCAACGGATAGAATTTTAGTAATAGAGATAAAAGCAGAACCGACGAGTTTGGTCATTGTTCAGGTATACATTCCACCGAGCAACCACAAGAAGGAAGAAGTCGATAGATTGTATGATGAGTTAGAGGATATAATCACGTGTGTTCCTGCAGGAAAACATTTGATAAAGATGGGGGATTGAGATGCGACGGTAGGCAAAGGAAGAGATGGTGATGAGGTGATGGACTATGGGTTAGGCATGAGGAATTAATGCAGGGAGAAAGAAATTGAGTTCTGCAGGAGATAGGGGTTAGTTAATACCAATACATGGTTTAGACACCACAAAAGGCGTAGGTATACATGGAAAATGCCAGGTGACTCAGAAAGGTATCAGTTAGATTATATTATGGTTAGGCACAGGTTTAGGAACAGTGTGATATATTCGCACATTTTTCCAGGAGCGGAATGCAGACTCTGACCATAATTTAGTCGTTATGAAATGTATCATCTGTTTCAAAAAGATAAGGCAAGGGCGGTGGGTAAGGAAATGGAATGTAAAAGCATCAAATGGATTAACAAGAAAGGAGTATCAACAAGCTTTAGAGAAAATCATGTAGGACAGTAAAGAGCTGAATGCTATCGAAGAAAAATGGGAATGTATCAAGAAAGTGATATCAGAAGCTGAAAAAGACACTATAGGAACTGTTAACGGAAAAAGGACAAGCAAACCATGAGTAACGGATGAGATGATTGCAAAGATGGATGAGAGAAGAAGATGGAAGAATGTAAGCACAGAGTTAGGCAAAATGAAGTACAAAGAGTTAAACAATAAATTGAGAAGGGCCACAAATAAAGTGAAAGAAGAATGGTGGAAAACGCAATGCAAGTATATGGAAAGTTTAAAGAGGAAGGGTGAAATTGGTGCGCTATAAAGCAAGGTTAAGTTATTATCGGGAAGTAAGAAAGCAAGATCTGTGCTAACAGTTAATAATAAGTTGGGTAAGATTAGAGTTGATGCAGAAAAGATCCAAGAGAGATGGAAAGACTATATAGGAACACTGTATGGCAGAGAACTTAGACCAACAAGGTTAGACACAGAAAAGGAACATGACGTAGAAGAAGATAGCTTAGGTCCTGCCCCCTACCCCCTGCCACACACCTTTTTGGTGGCTCGCAGGGTACTTATGTAGATGTAGATGTAGGTCCAGGCATACTCGACGATGAAATTGAAAGGGCATTAAGGCAGATGAAACCATTTAAGGCCATTGTGGTAGACAACATTCCTGTGGAACTATGGAAATGTTTGGGAAAATGTGGGAAGAAGACTCTTTCTGGACTGATTCGTAGTATCTTTGAGGAAGGCATCTGGCCAGACAATTTTTTGAGATCAGTGTTAGTTCCTTTTCCGAAAAAGGTAAAGGCGACATTGTGTGAGGATTACAGAACAATAAGTTTGATATCCCACGCAACCAAAATTATTCTCAGGAACATCAACAAAAGGTAGAGAGTAAGGCAAATGATTACTTAGGGGATGATCAGTTTCTGTTTAATAAGGGGAGAGGTACACGTGATGCTATTGCAGAAATAAGATGACTAATCAAGAGGAATATAGAATTCAATCAGGACGTCTTTGCCTGTTTCATAGATTTCGAAAAAGTGTATGATTGATTGAATTGGAGGGACAGGAGACTGATCCGCAACCTGTACGTGGGCAGTCCAATAAGTACTTAGCCTACAAAAGAAAAAACGAAAATTTTGGAAAAGTGGCAATTTATTTCTCAACATAGTCTCCTTTTAGCTCGATACACTTGACCCAGCGATGCTCCAACTATTTTAACCTGTCTGAAAAATACGTTTTCTGGAGGTCAGCAAAATAGGCCTCCGTGGCGGCGATAACCTCCTCATTCGACTCAAATTTCTGCCCAGCGAGTGCCTTTTTCAAGTTTCGAAACAAAAAGAAGTCGTACGGGGCCAAATCTGGAGAATACGGTGCATGGGGCAGCAATTTGTAGCCCAATTCGACCAATTTAGCCGTGGCGAAGGTGGAGGTGTGAGCCGGTGCGTTGTCATGGTGGAAGAGCACTTTTTTCTTCGCCAAATGGAGCCGTTTTTTCTGCAATTTGGCTTCGAATCGGCCCAATAATGCGGCATAGTAGAGCCCTGTGATCGTTTTGCCATTCTCTAAATAGTCGATGAAGATCACACCTTGTGAATTCCAGAAAACGGTGGCCATCACCTTTCCGGCCGATAGGACAGTCTTCGCCTTCTTCGGAGCACGTTCGCTGGGTGAAGTCCACTGTTTCGACTGTTCCTTTGTCTCTGGTGTATACCAGTGGATCCATGTTTTGTCGACGGTCACGAAACGACGCAGAAACTCCTTTGGATTGCGCTTAAACAGCATCAAACACTGCTTTGAAGTGGTCTCACGGTTGCACTTGTTGTCCGGGGTGAGCAAATGCGGCACCCATCGCGCCGACAGCTTTCTCATGCCCAAAATTTCATGCAGGATATGACCCACACGGTTTTTTGAGATGCCTACTGTCTCAGCCATCTCGTGCATCTTCAATCGGCGATCTGCCAATAAGAGATCGTGGATTTTTTTCACGTTATCCTCCGTGGTAGCCGTTTTCAGGACACCTGGGCGTGGCTCATCAAAAACCGACGTGCGACCACGTTCAGACTCGTTAAACCAATTCTTGACGGTCGCTATCGAAGAAGAAGAGTCACTGTACATAGTACCCAAGTGCTCTTTGATTTCGCTGCACGATTTCCCTTCCAAAAACAAGAATCGAATTACCGACCGACATTGCTCTTTTTCCATTTTCCTAGAATCCGCGGACACACCTGCTTCCACACATGGTCAAAACAAAACTACGAGTCCGATTCGGCTGAAATTTCAACAATAGCCGTCTATAACAATGTCCTACACGATAGTTAATTGTTCTTGCGATAGTAGTGCCATCGGGCTGTGAGGCTAAGTACTTATCGGACTGCCCTCGTACATGTCTCAGACTGCTCAGGTGCGAGTGGGGATTGGAGAGTCTGGATGGGCAGTGTCAGGAAGAGGTATATGGCAGGGTTGTCCAAAATGTCTCAAAATGACCTGTCATAATGTCCTTAGCTTAAAAAATCAGATATAAAAACAAAAATTTAACTAATAAAGTCAATTAATCAAAGAGTATCATGGCATCACAATTTTGTGAGGTTTATGTATTTAAAAAATTTTTGTGTGCTCATTTGAAACAAATATATTTCGAAGATGAATCAAACAGAATCTATTTGCCTGTTTCATAGATTTCAAAAAGGTATTTGAATTGGGAAAAAACTCATGACTATATTGCAGAAAATAGGAATGGATTGGAGGGACAGGAGACTAATCCGCAACTTGTACATGTCTCAGACTGCTCAGGTGCGAGGGGGGAATGGAGAGTCCGGATGGGCCGTGTTAGGAAGAGGTGTATGGCAGGGTTGTCCAATATCACCGGTGCTCTTCAACGTATATGTGGAGGAAATAATTAAAGAGGCATGGGAAGAACTGGAGGTAGGAATGAAAGTCAGAGGGGAATTCGTTAAATCGGGTAGGTTGGGTCGGATGACCAAGCATTAGTTGCTCAGTCAGCCAAGGGGTTACAAGCATTGCCCAGTGTATTGGAGGTTCAGTGCAATAGATATGGGATGAGAATCAATATTAATAAAACAAAGGTTATGTGATTTTCCAGAAAGAAAAAGGTTCAGCTAAACATTAAAATAGCATAAAAAGAGACGTTTCAGGCGTGATATGGTGGAATTTTTATTAATAATTAAAAAAGGAGGGGAAAAAATAGAACAGGTAGAACAGTTTACGTATCTCAGAAGTATTTTGGACAATCATGGTCAAAGTAGGAAGTACGTAAGGAGAAGAATTGTGCTAGGCAAGGAGGCTTTCAAGGAGGAGGGAGTTGATGACGGGGACGTTGAGTAGGGAGGTTAAAAAAAAAGACTCGTAAAAACTCTGATATGGAGCGTAGTTATGTACGGTGCGGAAACGTGGTCGCTTAAGCAGGATGATAGACGTTGATGGAGGCTTTTGAAATGTGGGTGTAGAGAAGAATGGAAATGGTGAAATGGCCCGAAAGGAAAAAAATAATCAAGTACCAGGGATGGTGGGTGAAGAGAGTGGTTTGTTGGGAGAAATCCTATGCAGGCAGGAAAAATGGATGAAAAGCATATTGAGCAGCAGTGGGATGTTGAAGACGGTAATAGAGGGGAGAATGTTAGGCAAATGAGGAAAGAGCCGAAACAGGATAGGGATGTTGGATGGGATGAAGGGAGGAAAGAAGAACAGAGATGAAGAGAGACCTGATGGAGAGTAAGTTGCTGGATTGGGTTTTGTTTGGAGTTATAAAATATTTATTTGATGGTTTTATCCATCCAAAAACCTACCTTAACTGGTAGATTGCCTAATAATAATTACCCAATTAAGTACTTTGAATGCCTTCAGTGACTCATTATCTACCTGGACTTTCCACCCAAGATCCCCAGTAAAGTAAATACCTAGTAAAAGTAAACAGGTCTGTTTCTGTGACCTGTTTCATACTGGTTCTGGTGACCTTAGCAACTTCTCTGACCATGAGCTGATAGTTTGAGTTTGATGGCTGGTTCTGTCTTGTACTTGGAAACGTCATTTCAAGCAGTTGAAGGTGATGAGGATCAAAGGCTCATTGTCCTCCGTGGATGTTCTCCCCTCTCTGAACCTCACCATCCTCTTGTCGAGCAATATTCTTTTCATCAGGTGGTTTCTGTGAACAGGGTTCATCATTTAAAGTCTCTTTTCCTTGTTTTCTCTAGGATATTCAGTGCATCTTCTTGATCTTTGTAAGTATGTTTCATTTCCATAGTCACAATAGGACAAATACTTGTGCATAAAAACAGAGCTACTCTCAAAAGAGCTGACACTGTTGATTGGGTGAAATTTCAACATTTGCTGCAGTATGGTTGCCAACCTTCCAGCATTGCCAAATTGCTCTTAACAATATGCATATACTGCGTATAAGTCATAGAGATTTTGTGTAACAGTGGGTAATTCATTTGAAATAAGAGAAATCAGCACTGAAAACAAAGAGAAAATGAAAGTTGCAGAGAGAATTGTATCACGTTTTAGTGTGAGAGATAAATTACATATTACATTGTGTATACCTCCTGAAGTGAGGCTATAGTAACTACCTGGCAGGATATCCAACATTTCTGTGACATTCTGTTCTTTTGTACCTTCCTGGTGCTTATCTTGCCACCTTTCTTTGAACTTTTTATATCTTTTTAATTTGTTCCACCTTATATGGATCCCTTATTATGGATGAGTATTTAAGGATAAGGCTAACCAGTACCTTATATGCTTATTCTTTTTTGACTGTGCTACTTCCTTTTAAAGTTCTCATTACCCAATGAAGTACTTTAAATGCCTTCTGCGACACATTATCTACATGGACTCCCACCCAAGATCCCTAGCTAAGTAAATGCCTAAACATTTGCAAAAAGTGCTACATGGAATTTTTTGTCCAAAGAGGGTGTAAATATCCTTTTGTGCATTCTCTTTATTTGGAAAATTTATATGCTTACTGTTACTAACAATAATTCCCATCTGTAACCCAGCCACCAAGTTGATTGATGTCATTTTGTAGTAGAACACGGTCATTTACATGCTCTACTAATCTGTATATTATGCAATCATCAGCAAAGAGTCTTATTTGGGAATGTATATTGTTTGGTTGATCATTTACATAAATTAGGAAGAGTAATGGCCCAAGGACACTGACTTGTGGAACCCCTGCTATAACGTTTGCCTCTTTTGAAAATGCGTCCCCTGTTTTTACTTTTTGAGTTCTGCCTGTAAGAAAATTTATTATCCATTGCTTTACCCTCAAATCCAATGATAACAACTCCAACTTTAACAAAAATTTATTGTGAGGCACTCAGTTGAAAGCTGCTGAAAAATCAATGATTACTGCATCAACATCCATTCCTTCATCTGTTGCATAGCCGATATGTTTACTTAATCCCAAAAGCTGTGTTTCACACGAGTATCCCATTCTAAACTCATGTTGGTGTTCGAATAGCCATCTATCTCTTGCCCACCATTCCTGAATATAGTCAGCAATTCTTTTTCCCTTTATTTTGCAAACAACGGATGTTATGCTTACCGCTCTATAATCGTGTTGGCTATTGCTTTGTCCCCTTGATGTAAATTGGTGTAATATTTGCTTTTTTCCAATCATTTTGCAAGGCATCATTATTTAATGTTACTTTGAATAGATGACTCGGATACAAAGTTATTGCGGTATCACCCAGTTTAAGAATGTCAAGTGATATATTATCCGGTTCTACTGACTTGTTTTTCCTCAACTTCTTTATTTTTTTCACAAAATCCTCTTGAGTCCTCCACAATAATACCATTTGTCGAGGGACGTGAGCTGTTTTATGCTGTTACCCTGATGAAGTTTTCTGTTGTTTCTGAGCTATTTAGGCAAGCCTTATTTTCCTTTTTGTTTTCTATTCCCTGAAAAACATGCATAAAGCAGGAGTTAAAAATATTTGCTATTTCTACATTGTCAGTTATAATGCCATTATCGTTTTTAATATGTTTGCGTGTTCCCTGTTGTCTTTCCTTGTTCTCATGTATCTATAGAATTTTGTTGCATTGTCTTTTGAAATTGCATGGATAAGAAATATTTCCTTTGCCTTTTTCTTTTCCCTATTTAGCTTTTGGACCAGGGTGGTGTAATGCTGTGACATTTCTTTACTTTCATTCTTTAATCTGTACATTTCTTACTGCTTTCGTGAGTTTTTTTTATGGTTTTGTTGTAGTACTCCAGATCCGTATTCTGTTTCAAATTTTTTTTGAGGACATACTTTTTTTTCCCTTTAAGATTTATTTCTTTGAATGTTTCCCATATTTTCTCCACAGTGGCTCCACTCCCTGCCCATCTCAGAAACTTTCCCCGTAAAAGGTCCTGAAATTCTTCCCGATCTGCCCTGGTATATTGCCAATTTTTTTTTATCCCCCATACCTCCTTTTGTTGATCTATACCAATCCAACAGAACACACACTGCTGCGTGGCCACTTATTCCCAGAAAGAGCTATACTAATGACAGGGTTTGCATGTCTAACTAGAATAACGTTGAGGGTATTTTCTCCCCTAGTGGGCTTACTTACTACCTGGGTGAACTCTTCTTCGTTAATGAGAATTCGTTCTTCGTTATGAAAAAATTTCGCCTGATGTAATGCTATCGTTAAGCCAAGATTCTGTGCCAATTATAATGTTTGGATTACACGCACCTCTATTAGTCTCAAATGCCTTAGTTTTGTTTACTATGCTTCTACAGTTCACCTGGAGGATATGTAAGCCCTTACCTTCGATTTTACCATCTGTACTGAGCACACCCTTGGGTCTGCTTGTGGGCCCACTGGGCAATTCTCTGCTTGCTACACATCCTATTTTTCCTTGCCATTCCTCATTTTCCTGCTTGTGTAGTATCCTCAGCTCTCTGCTTCCGCCCCCTGCTTCAATTCTTCTTCTTCCTCTGGCAGATTCTTTTGTGAACTCTTCCATAGAATGAGGCTGTCACACAGTAAGTAATTTTGCCTCCACTGTGGTTGTTGATTTCCACTTTCAAATCACCTTGATTGACACCTATGTTTCCCTGCTTCTTGTATGCATTTATTAAATTGCCTAGTAGTTTTCCATGCTTATGGGAACCATGCTTATGGGTAATGTATTGTAAACTTGTATATTTGACAAAGGCATAGTTATTTTGTTTTTTTAAGATTAATGCTTAACTTACAGGATTCCCTATGCAGAAGGATTTTTTAATGTGTGCTTCAGTAACAAACAATAATATAGTTATATCTACCATTGGTGTGCAGACAGTAAACTAAAGACATCTTAATAATCATTACCTTTGAGTAATGATGCCCTAAGTAGTAGAGTTTGAAAATTAATTAATCTCATCAAAGTTTTTTATGCCTATATTATTATTATAATGTACATGTGCAAATAGAGAAATGTCAGGTGGCACACAAGTCCCAAGTGTTACAATAAACTTGCCTTGGAGAAATAACATGGTTTCTGAAATACAATCAACATCACAAAAGATAATAAATAAAATCAGTCAGACAAAAGAAAAAAAATACACTTTAAGGAAATTTCCAAACACAAATCTGTAGTATATAAAAAAAAGAAAATCCCCATTTCATTAACATTTGTTTCCCAATCAACAAGAAAAAAATTAAGCTGTTACATTTAATTATGTATAACACATCAATCAAATGATTACAGAAGTTGTTTACATCTTTTCTTAAAAGTTTGGACTCTGTTAGGAAAGGGCTTAAAAATTTTTGCAGGTAAATTGTTCCAATCAACAATTGTTTTATTTAGAAAAGAAAATTTTTTTTTATTTGTTCTTTGTGCCCGGCATTTTACCTTAAAATTGTGGTCATTTCGCCCTATAAAATTCGGGTTCCCCGCCTCTTTCCTTAGATCTGCCCAAGCCTTCTCCCCATTCAGAATGCGGAACATTCCACAAAGTCTGCTTACTTTCCTTCTAGTTTGTAAAGGTTCCCAGCCCAGCGTTTTTAGCATGTCAGACACACTATCCATCCTCCTATGCTTCCCCACTACATATCGGGCAGCCTTTCTTTGCACCTTTTCTAGTTTTTTGATTTGTCCTTCTTCATGAGGGTCCCATACTAGAGAAGCGTACTCCAAAATTTGTCTTACCAGGGTCTGATACGCCTTCTCCTTAGTTGCTTTAACACTCCCTTTGAGGTTTCTCATCACCCAATGAAGAGTTTTCAAAGCTTTATTAAAAATGTAATCCACATTTAGCCCCCACCCTAAATCCTTGGTTAAATATACACCTAAGTATTTGCAGCTATCACTTCTAGGAATGACATTTTCTGAGAATTTATATTCCCTATTGTTTCCATTTACCTTGTTACTAAAGGTGATGGATTTGCATTTGCTAACATTAATATCCATCCCATTATTTGTCACCCACTCCACCATTTTATTAATGTAGCGGTCTCTGCCATCTCGGTTTAAGTATGTAGCGGTCTCTGCCATTTTCTACTTTCCTATATATGATACAGTCATCTGCAAAAAGTCTTATCTGAGAAATAATATCTACTGGGAGATCATTTATGTATATTAAAATAGTATAATAATAATAATAATATTTAAGGAAGAGAATGGATTGGATGCTCTTAAAGATCATATACAAACTGAAATGTTGCTAATTAATTATAAAGTGTTTTCCTGGAGTATGAGTTTTACATGGTGGCAGGAATCAGCAAAATTCTACCTTTAGCTGGTAGTCTGCTGATTATAGTATATAGTATTTGTCACTTTGAGTCTTAATTTGCAAAATAAATTTGACAAACCACCAATGGAGCCTGGTTTATATTTTCTACAACAACTTCATGGCACTTGCATCTAACACATTAATGAGCAACATTTTGGATTGCATGCTATATTTCTTCTTATATTTTTCATTACTTGTGATAGTTCCTTACTTTTTAAATCATAACTCAAGTGAATTTGAGAAGGAAATTTTCTTTTTTAGGGCTTAATGTTTGTGTGGGTCAATGATTCCTTTTTATCCATTCCAAATTATTCATGATACTAGTAATTAAGTTGTCCGTAATGGTAAAGCAAATGGTGTAATAGTTATCATAGCTTAAATTGAGTAAAATAGATAAAGTGAAAATAACTATTTAGTTGAAAACAATTCTTTTTTATTTAACAGGGGAAATTACCTCTCTCAGGGATAAGTGTTACGAAACTAGAGGACACTGATATTTGCAAGAATGCTTTTGAAATCTCCGGTAAGTTGTTTTTCTTATCATAGTTGGGATATGGGAAGGGAAAGGAATGTCATAATCTATGAAAGAGCATGTAAGTGAACTTAGGGGCAAATCAAGTCTTTCTGGATGAGATCTGTGCATGAAATCATAAATATGTTGCATACATGCACATTTTTCCTGCATACTTTAGAGATTTATATGTATGAACTGTCTTAATAGATTGTAATATAAGGAAGAGTATAAAAGATTATTTGATTAAACAAACTAGAGGTGATAAATGTTGATGTGTTCTAACACTAATCTCTAGTCAGAGTTCTAACACTAGTCTCATATCAAAGAAAGAGACATTAAATTTAGATAAATCTGCAATACCAATAACCATTAAAAGTTTTTCGATACTAACAGTTACCACTCTAATACTCACTTTTGATAGTGTGCATTGTTTATTGAGTATCCCAAGGAAAAAAAGAAGCTGTTTTACTTTTTCAATGTTAAATTTGCTATTTCATATGATAGCATTCAAGAAGCCACAGTTTTGTATTAATACATAAAGAACATTCCATCCCATTCAAGGTTTTAGGAAATTAAGGAAGTAAGAGTTTTTATGCCTAATTCATAGCATATGTGAGGGAGGAATTTGGATATAAGATTTCATGAAATCATTGTTAGCTCCTATCCCAAAAAAAGGAATGGCAGTCATTTATGAAGACTACAAAGCAATAAGTTTCATTTTACATGTAGCTAATGTAGTTCTCTGGATTGTCAATGAGAGCCGAGCAAGTGATTACCTAGGGGTTGATCACTCTTGGTTCATAGATAGGTCTTGGTAATTCTTCAGTTATGACAGTCAAGTATTCCTATTTTGTTGTAGATTTAATGGAGAAAAATTCATATTCATCGACAGTAGTACAACTGAACGACAAATTAAGCCCTCAAATTAGAATAATAAAAGACATATTTGAAAAGTAAGGGCCATTTTGTATATAAAATATTGCCGGGTCAGAACAAAGTTGTATACTTGCAGCTCCATCTATTAATTGTTTTCATTGCCGCTGAAGTTATTGCTTTGATTTAGTAGTTGTTTGCCTGTTGATGAATGCAGATAACATTGTTTACAAAAATTGTTGCTCCCTCCAGTTGCAAAGTGCATACTGTGATTTGATTTTTGTGTGCTAAATGATTAATCATCAACAGCCCACCCAAATTCATGAGCCGTTGTGCCTGGTTTATGGAAAGCCTACAGAAACGAATGAACGAAAGAT
The DNA here is from genome assembly GCA_037158775.1 of Hetaerina titia. Classification (NCBI taxonomy): domain Eukaryota; kingdom Metazoa; phylum Arthropoda; class Insecta; order Odonata; family Calopterygidae; genus Hetaerina; species Hetaerina titia. Next base: position 91,745,110 of record CM073778.1, on the reverse strand, counting down.
TAGACAATAGTGTCGAGACTACAAAAATGACTGCATTCATGCTTTAGAATTTACTGTAGTGGGCAACATTTTTACACATTTGACCTAGCTTACACCTATAATCTCTGATTGGCCAACCACTGGTGGAAATGAAAGAATGGTAAAATTGTGATTCCACTCAAAATTTATTATGATACGACCTGGGTTTCGACGTCCAACGTCATCTTCAGGTAACAACTCTACAGACATCCATCTATAAATATTACATTCAGGTAGGGGCAGGTAGGTGAAAAGGTGGGGGAAGGAAGTGAGCAATGATGGTTGGAGAGCGGAGGGAGATCCCCTATCAGGGGAGCACTCCTCCTAATGGCAGAGGAAAGTGGGTGGGTTTTAAACGGTTCATAGACATGAATGTAAAGCCCCCTTTACATATCTCTGAGGTCAAGGGAGAGTGTTGGGCGGGAATAGAGGGATTTTTTACCCTCATTAGCCCAGGTATCGAGTAGTGGTAGGTTTAGCAGAGAGGAGTGAGAGGTGTACAAAAGGTCATTAACAATGTTCTCTTTGGAGCGTACACTTTTTAAAATTTCAAACTGCTCCAAAGCATCTAGTCTGAGTCCCTTCCCTTCCACATGCAAAATTTGACGTTGATTTTTTTGTTTTTCATGCAGGCTTGGTGCTCGTTCACCCATGCTTGAAATTTTCGCGCTGTTTGTCCAACATACACTCAATCACACATTTTAAATCATACACTCCACTTTTTTCACTTTTTGGAAATTATTCTTTTGCATAGGAGAGTAGGTTCCTAAGGTTCGATTTATTTTCGTAGGCTGTTTTAAACTTTTTATTTTTTCTATTTCTTTCTTATTTTATCTATTTATATTTATTTTTATTTCGGCAGTTTTTTGAAAATTCTCTTAGTAATGCGATCCAGATATAGGATTCTATGCCATTTATTGTTAGAGTCTTGTCGCAGTTGGGATTTATAAATGTCTCGGACTGCCAGTTGATTAAGTTTTTTAAAATACAAATCATTAATGAGCTGCTCCTTATAACCATTGTTTCTAGCTATTGTTTGTATTGTAGCTAATTCTTTTTTGAAATTAGTTTGAAACATGGGAATGTGCACTAACCTGTGAATCATGGAGTGAAAGGTGGATAACTTTTGAGAAAAACAGTGTCTTTAGTTAAAATGAATCACTTGGTCAGTATAAGAATCTTTCTGAAAGATGGAGAACTGGAGGTGGTTGTTCATTTTTGAAACATTCAAATCAAGGAAATTGAGGGAGTTGCTATTTTCTATTTCGCATGTCAACACCAAATTGTGATTCAAAGAATTTAGAAAGGGTAGAAAAATTTCAAGTTGCCTTTTAGAACCTACCCACACACAAAAGACATCGTCCACGTATCGATGCCAACACAAAACATTTTTGGTCAGTCCATTACCAGAGGAGAACAGACTCTTTTCAAAATGGTCCATGTAAATGTCCGCCAGTAGCTGGGACAAAGGAGAGCCCATGGCTGGGCCATTGGGTAGTTCGAAATATTGACTGTTGAACTTAAAATAATTTTGTGAAATACCTGTCTTCAAGAGTTCACATAGTTCAAAGATGATAGGAGCAGGTACAGACTTCTGAAACATGAGGGTTTCTGCAATATCCAGCGCTTCCTTGGGTGGGACGCTGGGAAAAAGGTTACTCACATCGAACAATACTAGAATGCACTTGTTTGGGATGGTCACTTTTGACAGCGGGTGATTAAATGTATGGAATTGCTTAATCCGTATTTTGCTGAAAATTTAGAGTGCTGTCTGAACACGTTTAGTTTACCCCTACCTGAAAGCAGTATATATAGATGGATGTCTGTAGAGTAGTTACCTGAAGATGACGTTGAACTTTGAAACCTGGGTCGTATCGTAATAAATTTTCTGTGGAATATCAAAGTTACCATTCTTCCATTTCCAATATGAATTGATTTCACAAAGTTACGCCGAAAACCATCAATTAAACCACTGGTGGCTAAAGCTTCTCACTTCCATCTGCATTTGTGATTGATAAGACTTTGTTTGCTTAGCACCCCTCCATGAAGTTGTTCCCCTTTGAAGTAGTGTTTTTGCTGGCAGATCATTAGGAAATAGCCTTGTGTGGTCTGCTTTGAAAAAATAGTTTGGGCCATAGCCTTCCATATGTTTATTCAATTCTGACACCCTCCACCAAGTGGAAGTCTCGACATCAACACTTCTACTTTTATCACACACAGCCCTGTATGCCATATTGTGCCAATATCTAAAGCTATCCAACCAACCTTCGGACACTGTGAAATCTTCGATTCCAGTCTTGTGGGAATTTGCAATACTTTGTCTTTTATGATGATGCCATTAATGGGGGGGGATGGCTATCATATTGGTTTCCCATCCAGAGGGCCCGGGTTCCCTATCATCAATTCTCTCCGTATGAAAATTTCTTTTCGTAATACAATTCTTCTCCTTACATCCCTACTACTTTAACGGTGTTGGTCCAAAACACTACCGTGATACATAAACTGCTCCACCTGCTCTCATTTTTGCTCTCCTGTTTTAAAGTTAACCTTAGCACTTCTCTTTCTGTAAAGTTGCATAACTTTTGTTTTATTAATATTGATTCTCATCCCACATCTACCACACTGAATTTCCAATTCACTCAGCAATCCTTGTAACCCCTTGACTGACTAACAAACTAGAGTTTGGTCATCAGCAAACCTGACTGATTTTACAAATTGCCTGCCGAATTTCATTCCTACCTCCAGTTCTTCCCATGCCTCTTTAATCATTTCCTCCACATTTATGATGAATAGCACAGGTAATAATGAATAGTACTGCCTTACACCTCTCCCTAATTAAAACCTGGAAAAAAGCATAATTATCTAGAGCACTAGCATAAGTCCAAAATTGAACTAGTTTTATTATAGATTTTTATTGAAAATTGAAATAAGATTAAAATTTCATTTGAGCAATCAACAAAAGTGCACATGCCAATAACAAATTCATTTTAGTTGATATTTCCAGAGTGAGAATCTGGAAACTGTTCAACACGTGGTACATATAATGATGCTGGCAATGAGCTTGAATTGATCAAAATTTTATGCAATATTTTTCAAATGAATTTTTATGAGTAAACTATTTTTTCTGGAGTGTAGAAGCAATCCTTTCTATTTTCCCTACCTAATGGTATTTGTTTTAATTCCCAAAACAGGCCCAATGATTGAGCATATAATAGCTCAGTGCCAAAGCAAGGAAGACCAGGCCAAGTGGGTTTCTTTGCTTAATCACCACATCAATATCTTCTGCAAAATTAGTATGACTTCTGGTTCTGGGGTATCTAATCCATCCACAGCTCCAGTTTTGGGTTCACCGCCACCATTGCCACCAACATCCTCGTCACCAAATGGCAGCACCAAATCTCAGAAGGTCTCGTCCTCTTCTGTCGGAGTGTCAAATTCCACTCAAGCTGCCAAGCATGTGAGTTCTATTAAACCTCCTGTTCCTCCACGCCCCTTCCCTCCCCCTACACAAACCAAGTTTCTCGACGGCACCAGGCCCCCCCGACCCCCTCTTCCACCAAAGCCCACTCTATCCGTCAACCTTTCCCTGCTGAAATCTCCCCCGAGTGTCCATGTGAAGCCAAGCCATCACAGTGACCCCCATCTCCATGGCTTCAGAGTCGTGAGTCAGGTCTCAGATGCAGGGAGCAGTTCTCATGTGTCCACGGCCTCTCTCTCTGAGCTCGAATACATCAAAAATGTCACAAGCCATTCCCAAAGTGGCAAATTGCCAAATGTAAATGCTAAGGCTAGTTCACCCATGGCATCATCTCCCGCACTCTCTTCTGGAGATGACTTGGCAAAGTTCAAAGCCAGCTGTCAATGTGGTGGTCTAAATGTGGTTGGCGAGAGTCTTATCCATGCATCAGTAGCGCTCTCTTGTTCTGTTTCCACACTGTCCTCCAGTGAGCTCCCATCCCTGCTGGACTTTCCCGACACCTCATCCAATTCATCACTTTTCATGCCGATTGAAAACTCAGAAATGTGTGCGGAAGAAATTACCCCTAGAAATGCACCTCCGGAAGTGTTAGGAAATGCAAGCAATGCTCTACCACTTAGTGAATCAGGGACTGCTGCCACAAGTCATCCTAAGGGAAGTTCCATGGCATTAGAACCCCCCTACCGGCCCCCAAGGCCATACTCTCAGCTGGCAGCTCACTTTGCTGACCTCCTCCAAAGACAAATTATCACCTCAAAGATGCTCAAGGGTCTCCTTTACAAAGAATATGGATCAGTTGGTGGTTTGGAGATGGTGGCCCTCAGGGTGAGGCCATCGGAAATACAACCGACCGAAGATGACGAGGAAATGAAAGAGATGGAGAGGAATGCCGATGAAGAGGCAGTTGGGAAAAAAGTGTTTCTTCCTAGACAGGATGCTGTAGACAGGGCCAGTGAGGACCACAATGCATCTGTGTACAGTGGAGATGAATTTGTCAGGTACTTCGATGGAAGTGATGTGGAAGAAGTATATTTGGAATCGGGTGAAGATTCTGAGACAGATGAAGAAGGAAGTTTCGTTGAAGTGTGGATTGAGGAAGATACTGATGGTTGGAGAACCATTGGCACCCAGACCAATCCTTTGTACTTTGCAAACTTTCTTGATGATTTGGAGGAAGAGGAGTATGAGGAACAGGATTATGAAGAACAGGATTATGAAGAACCAATCGAGGGGGATGAAAATGTGGTTCATGGTGAAGTTTATGGCAGTCAAGAAATAGAAGTGAAAGATGAGAACTGCGGTGATGCAGCTTATTGTAATCCGTCTGGTACCAATTCTGATGGCTGGACATATCAAGATTATCAAGGAGATGTAGACAAATTAAATGTGATCCCAGCATGTAGTATGGCAGGATTGTCATCCCCCCTGCTTGATCTGAGGGAAGCCGGAGTGAGTGCTCTGCGTGATGTAGGCCATTCAGTCAGCAAAAGATTTGGAACGGGAAGGAGGAGAAGGTTTGCTGAGGATATAAAAAGGCACAGTATACCTACCTCACTACTCCCATGTCTATCTAGAGAAACTAGAGATGAAAAAGTGCACTTTGGGACAATAAATGAAGGTGAGAGTGATAATAGAGGCATGGAGATTAAAGTTGTAGAGAATGCGGAATCAGTTGGGGAGAGGAAGAGACCCCCACAGGTGAGCAGAGGTTTAATGGAAGATGATTCAAAAATCTTATTGGGGGATGATGGACCAGGCACTAGGTTTGAACCCAAAGGTGCCACGAAGAAGTCCACTGCCAAGGGCAAGAAGAAGACTAAACATAGTAAGAAAGGTGGAAATAGCTTAGAGAACAATGAAGGAGAGGAAGATGGTCCCTCAAGGAGAAGGGAGAGGCAACAAAAAGAGTTAAGAGACGAGTGCGTTGGTGCATTTCTTGAACCAGAATGCCTGGGATTCTCACCCTCTCAGACTGAACCGAGTCCAAGAGAGGTTGACAACAGGTTGTTGCATTTTGAAGAGGACCTGTCTTTGCAGGAGTGTGGAGGGTACTTAATGGGCCAGAGGCCTGATTCCCTCAGGAGAAAGGGTGGCATTATCTTTGGCACGGGGAGACATGTGGACGGCGAAAGACAAGAGATGGAGTGCAGTGGCTCATGCGGGGTTGGGATGCACAACCCCAGCTGTAAAGTGTCTGCCATGGAAGGTGTGAGGGAGGTCCACTGCACGTGCCATTGGATAGATTTCCCGAGTCGCCGGTCGTCCGACTCGGGGCTTGCAGATGTTTGTTGTGCAGGGACACAAGGGGACAGGGATCGCAGGAAGAAGGAGCACCAGCAGGTGCCTCCGTCACAAAGGGGTGATGACGGGTGTCATGATTGTGAGGAGAGGACCATTTCTGCTTCCACCTCGCCCATCTCCCCCCTGGTGTCTCCTCTTCCCACCGAGGATGGGGTGGGGGGGGACGAAGAGGCGGCCCCGTGGTGGGAGAAGGTGAGGCTGACGGCCCAAGCCTTGGGCGTGTCAGCAGAGGCTCTGAAGTTGTCAGCGCAGGCGCTGAAGGTGTCAGCAGATGCAATGGGGTTCCTTGGAGACCAGGGGGCTGCTGGTCGGCAACTGGCAGGCAAGGGGTGGTTGTGTGCCTGAGTCAGTCTTGTTAACACCATTGATGTCCGTGTCTGCTTGGAGTTTGCTTCGATGTATTAACCCCTGCATCAGTTACCTAATGCATCAATGGTACATAGTATTTCAGCTAATATTAGAGAAGGTACCATGTCCTTGGTAATAATACAAATGCAGTGTCAGCCAGTATATTTGCAAAGTTTGGTTTTCAGGTAATGTCTTTAGTTTTACTCTATGTCTGTACTCATTTATATTTTAAATGTGAATAACCATACCTCTATGTACCAAACAAATACAAATGAAACCTAATTTAATGGCCATATTCTGTAGCTTATATGCTGAATTTATTTTTCAAAATTATATTAAAAAATATTTATCCTAGTTTAACTTTGCAAGGTTCTTCCCAATCTCAAGTGTATCCCATAATTATCAACAGGAGTTTGGAAATAACTTTGCAGCTTCCACATAAAATAACTTATTTATTTTCTACTAGTTTCGCTACACTGTAGCATCTTCAGGAACGTACAAAGAAAATATTGTTTTTTCACACATATATATACTAGTCCAAGTTGGTGTGGGTTGGGTGGGTGGGGGGGGGGAACCGACGCGCTGCCTGGGTGGGGGCGGTCAGAGTGGGTGAGAGTGGTTGACTGTGAGTAGTGGGGGCTAGGGAAGGATTATGGAGGGACGTTATTCGCAGGGGGGGTAGATGGCCGTAGGCGTCATTAGGGATGAGTTGTGGAATGTCCAGGAGAGGGGAATGGAAGGGAAAGAGGTGGTCGTTTGTTAATGTTTTCTTCTCCCTTAAGGCGGTTAAGATCTCCAATTGTTCCTTGATGTCCAACCTCTTTCCTTTCTCCTCTTTGTGTAGTAGCTTTGGTATGAAGTCTGCGTTGTGGCCTGCGCTGATGAGGTGAGCTGCAAATTGGGAATTCCCTTTTTTGGTACTGAAGTCCCGCTGATGTTCCGCTGCCTGGACGCGGAGGCTCCTTCCCGTTTGTCCTATGTAGGATGCCACGCAGTCCGCGCACTCCAAGCTGTAGACTCCACTTTGGTCCAACTTGTTAGTGGAGTCCTTCACTTTGGGGAGCAGGTTCTTCATATTGTTTTCACTGTAATATGCCGGTCTTATCTTAAGGTCCTTAAGGAGTTTGCTTATTTTTCCGGAGGTAGGACCTAAATATCTAATACGTCGCCATTTTGCTTTTTCGGTGGGTGGAGGGGGAGTGTAAAACTGTTTTATGGCTAACTTTTTTCGTTTTTTGTCTAATAATGTGTCAATTAATGTCTCAGTGTAGCCGTTATTGATAGCTATTTGTTTGATGAGGGATATTTCTTTAGTGAGTTCTTTGTTAGACAGTGGTATGCTGAGTGCTCTGTGTAGCATGCTATGAAATGCTGCCAATTTTTGGTTTATTGCGTGTTTAGATGAGGCGTGTATGACTTGTTCTGTGCAGGTTGGCTTACGGAAGATGGTAAAGGCATGTTTTCCGTTTTCAATGGACACGGTAAGGTCGAGGAAACTAATTTTCTGATTTTCTTGCACTTCCAGTGTGAATATAATGTTGTCGTTTAGGGAATTGAGGAGGTGTAAGAAGTTATTAAGTTGTCTTGTGGTTCCCGTCCATAGGCACAGTATATCGTCTACGTATCGAAACCAGTATTCCACTTTGTTCAACAGGGGGTGTTTACAGTTAAACAGTTTCTTCTCTAGGTGATCTATAAATATTTCTGCAAGGAGTGGGGACAGAGGGGAACCCATAGCCAGACCATCCGGTTGTTCGTAGAAATTACCATTGAATAAAAAATAGTTCTGGTTGACACAAACTTTCAAGAGTGAGATTATTTCCTCTATGATGATTGGGGGGGCTTTGGCTTCTTCCAGTATCTCCTTTGCTCGTTGCACTGCCTCCACTTTGGGCACATTTGTGAAGAGACTCACTATATCGAAGGACACTAAGAGGCCTTTTTTGGGTGGTTGCACTTTGGATAAGGTGTTGGCTAATTCTATGCAGTTTTTAACACTATGGGTGGCTTGAAATTTCAAGTATTCCAAGAATTTGCACTTGATAGTCGTAGCCAGTTTGTGTACTGGAGATGAGATGCATGATATCACAGGGCGGACCGGGACGGATGTTTTGTGGATTTTCGGTAAGCCATAAAACCTGGGGGCTATTGGATTCATCACTAAAATTTGGTATTTCTCCGAGGTTGATAGGAGGTCCTTGATGTTCGAGAGGGCCTTCCTACATTCTTTTTGAAATTTCACTGTGGGGTCCTCTTTAATTTCTATGATGTGATTTTCTTTAAAAAAGTCCAAGCACTTATTGTTGTAGGTTGCACTATCCATAATTGTTGTGGAATTTCCTTTGTCAGCTTTAATAAAAAAATAGGCAAACTCCTTAAGGACCTTAACATAAGACCGGCATATTACAGTGAAAACAATATGAAGAACCTGCTCCCCAAAGTGAAGGACTCCACTAACAAGTTGGACCAAAGTGGAGTCTACAGCTTGGAGTGCGCGGACTGCGCGGCATCCTACATAGGACAAACGGGAAGGAGCCTCCGCGTCCGGGCAGCGGAACATCAGCGGGACTTCAGTACCAAAAAACGGAATTCCCAATTTGCAGCTCACCTCATCAGCGCAGGCCACAACGCAGACTTCATACCAAAGCTACTACACAAAGAGGAGAAAGGAATGAGGTTGGACATCAAGAAACAATTGGAGATCTTAACCGCCTTAAGGGAGAAGAAAACATTAACAAACGACCACCTCTTTCCCTTCCATTCCCCTCTCCTGGACATTCCACAACTCATCCCTAATGACGCCTACGGCCATCTACCCCCCCTGCGAATAACGTCCCTCCATAATCCTTCCCTAGCCCCCACTACTAACAGTCAACCACTCTCACCCACTCTGACCGCCCCCACCCAGGCAGCGCGTCGGTTCCCCCCCCCCACCCACCCACCCAACCCACACCAACTTGGACTAGTATATATATGTGTGAAAAAAGAATATTTTCTTTGTACATTCCTGAAGATGCTACAGTGTAGCGAAACTAGTAGAAAATAAATAAGTTATTTTATGTGGAAGCTGCAAAGTTATTTCCAAACTCCTGTTCGCAATGGATTTCCACAAAGTCTCGGCCTCAACCATCAGCCATAATTATCAGTTTCCAATGAATAGGTGATGGTGACCTGAGGAGTCATTTCTGAGATTTCTGAATCATTCTCTCCTGTTCTTGCCGTTTGTTAAATGGATTATGTCTTTCTCCTGACTGAAGGGAAGAGACAAATGTTTACTGAGAAGTTAATGATGATAGAGGGACACCATTATAGAAGTCACACTATGAATCAATTAAATTTCCCTCGTGAATCATTCCAATATTGGCTTATAGGAAGAGAAAGAAAGTATGAATTTGACTGGAGTAGTAGTTTTTAGGAGAGGCAACCAACAGCTGAGGTCATTTGTGCCATTGGTGATGGATGGGAAAGGACGAAGGGTGGAGAGAAACTGGGCATCAGCATTAGCCTACTCCTAATGAAAGGTGCTAAGGGGTCTACAGCTAAATGTCCTATGTCTGACGGAAAGCATACTCACTCAAAGTGCCCTCCACAAAACACATCCAGTAGGGATTGAGATGCCACTGAGAAATATTTGCCGCCACCGGAACCTGAACCTGGACTCTCTGGGTGGGAAGCCAGTACATTAGCCACTGCACTACCCTGATCTCCCAATTTGATTGGATCATCATCTAATATCCTTGCCTACTTATTTACTGTCTTCTTATGGAATATCTTTCTGTGTCTTAACCCTAAACTCAGCCATCATCCACCTACGAAACTCACCACTTCAGTACCAGAGTAAGGACTTGCCCATCCCAAATGGGAGTTAATGTTGGGAGTTGAATTTGTTTGGAACTTTATTTTCTTAATTCACCCTTTACTGTAAACCATTAAAATCCCAGATGCTAAAATTCTTTGATCGAAAAACTAAATTCTTCATTAAAGTGTTGGTTGTTTATCACACATATAACACATCGTGCATACACTGACCAAGGGTGTTTAAAAACTATATTTTCATCAATTTAGAAGAGAATAAGTTGAAATACTAGTAAATTAGATCATGCTGAAAAAGATTCATTAACTGAAATTAGCCGGTTTCATGGATGTACGTTTTCTTGAATTCTATATTCATCCACCAGAAAGAATATTGATTGCATATAATTTGTACCACAGATGAGTCAGACCCATGATTCCAAACATTTACATGAATATTAACGAGTATAAATAAAAAGAAGATAAAAAGATAGTGCATTTAGTGATAGCATGAACTCTTCTCATGACCAATGAAATATATTTACTGTTATGGTATTTCAAAGCATAGAGGTAATTTTAAATTGCATCTGATGAGTTTGAAGAAATATCGAATTATATCGCATTGGTGTGGTTTTCTGCTATTTATTTAGTGAATCATATTTAGACAAGCAGTATAAGATAGGTTTCTATTTTTTCAAATTGCTACTTAGGACAACATGCACACTGCATGCTCCTTTGCTCACTGAAAATAACAGGTTTCAAGCAACCATATAGGTAGCCCAATTGATTTTGCTAATATTCTATAAACCATTGCTGTTATTCACAAACTACTATGAAATAGAAGCAAGAGGTCACATGGAATAGATTTTGTGGAACTTATGACAAAGGAGTACCAAAAGGCTTCCTTTGTTTATTTTTTTCCATGCACAATGGTGCACAACCTGAGCATTAAAGCGAAGTATTAAACCTGAGCACAATGGTGCTCAGGTTTAATACTTCGGCACTAATTCCTTTCCTTTATACATATTCCCTATTTTATCATCTTCAATTTGACTTTACACTTCATTAGTTCTCTATTATGGTCTGCATTTGCTCCTAGGGAACTGTGGATTGATTATGCTGTTCCTAAATCTCTGCCGCATCATAATGTATGCAGAGGTGGTTCTCGGGTTAGACTGTGTGAGAGACATTTTTAGCTCAACGTTTCTCTCCCATTGCAGGAGCGAAGTAATCTTGCGTGCTAGCACGCAAGATTACTTCGCTCCTGAAGACACTCCCTGCAATGGGAGAGAAACGTTGAGCTAAAAATGTCTCTCACGCAGTCTAACCCAAGAACCACCTCTGCATCTCAACAGCTGCGAAAGCCTCCGATCTACGACCATAATGTATTATTTTATTGTTTTGGTATTTACCATATAAGTTAGGTTTTGAATGGACACATACATCATCTCTACACTTCCTAGCTCTCATGCTAGAATATAACTGATATATCTCTGAATCCCTGGCCATTTTCCATGTATACCGTCCGTTGCAATGGATGAGCCAAATATTTATTATGATCAAGCCCAGCTTCCAGTGGAACTTGATTGCTTTCTTCTCACACTCATTCCTTGTTCCAATGTTTCTAACTATCGGATATATCCTTCTCTGAAACATCCACAATTCTTTCTTCTAAATAATTTTATACCCTGTCTAATTCTTTCTCCCTATATTTGCTTGTTTGCATTTCCCTTGTTTGCATGTTAACCTGAAAGGGGATCAAGTTTGTTGGTGTAGCCTTTAGTGCTACAAATGGTATTCTGTCGCTCCTCTTTTCTGTGTTTATAATGCTTTTCTTTGCCTTTTTGTTCAAGACCACTGCCCCTTCATGGGAAGTCTTCCCCTCCACAGTATGCTACTCTTCAGCAATCCCCCCAGTAATCCCAAATATCAATCCAGCTCACTCTACGCAGACCTAGAATATCTATATTTCCTCTCTCCATCTCTTGCCTTCAATATTCTTTAGATTTCATGTGCACAGCATTGTCCTGACATTCCGAGTCCCCACTCCAACAGGTTCGGTCCTCTTCTGTCTTCTTTTCTTCTGTAGATTCTGTTTTGCATGGATTTCATGAGATTTTATTTATTTATATAAGAATTTATCGTTGCAAGTAGGCAATTATCCTGGTGGCAACGGTCAAGCCTAGTCAGCTGTCACTCATGACCTGGACATACATGCATCACAAGAAGAACAGATAGACAAAGCTCCTATATTCGATGACACTTAAAGGATTACCAACTACATTATTACATTTAATATCACCCGTGGGCTAGGTTCCCCCCATTCAAGAACATACTACGCACCGTCCATCGCCACACTCAGTCCATAATCATGCACTCTTCAATTCATATACCATTCAATATCGCGTCCCGTTAACACATCATTCACTTTTGAAATACAGCTTGTAATGCCATCCACATCTCATACAAACAATATTTTAATATGTGCAATTGTATAATAATCACTGATCAAGGGTTTATCACCCAGTGGCTACTCTACACTTATTCTTAAAACTCTTAAAATTAGAAGGAAAGGGCTCAAACAAACTTCCGGGCAGCTGGTTCCATTCAACAATAGTTCAGTTTAAAAAAGAATATTTTTTCTTGTTTGTTTTTTACGTTCTTATTTTCATTTTAAAACTGTGGTCGTTTATTCCCTTAAAGTTTGGTTTTTCCATCTTTTTCAATTAACCTTCCCACGCTTCGTCATTTTTAAAAATTTTGTACATCACACCTAACCTACTCCTTTTTCTTAGATTTTTTAAACTTTCCCATTTCAATGTATCCAACATTTCCATGACCATCGGTTCTTTTGTACTTTCTGAGTACATATCTTGCTGCCTTTAAACTTTTTCTTTTGAATCTTTATAATATGTCCCACCTCATATGGATCCCATACTATGGACGAGAATTCTAGGATAAGGCTAACCAGTACCTTATATGCTTTTTCTTTAGTGGCAATGCTACTTCCTTTTAAGTTTCTCATTACCTAATTCATCATCCCATGAAACAATTGCAGGGGAAAAATAACAGCAGCGGGACAGAAGACGCGGAAGAAGACGAAAATAGTTAGAATACGAACATGGAATGTCAGCACAATGTTGAGGACAGGCAAATTAGAGAATATTAAGTGAGAGATGGAAAGAGGTAGTATAGATGTTTTAGGTCTCTGCGAGGTGAGATGGAAGGATAGCGGGGATTACTGGAGTGATAATTATAGAATAATATCCAGCGGCGGGGACAAGAGCCAATGAGGAGTTGCCGTAATATAAAATAAAGAGGTAGGAAGAAGCTTAGTCAACATAGAGCAAGCAACGGATAGAATTTTAGTAATAGAGATAAAAGCAGAACCGACGAGTTTGGTCATTGTTCAGGTATACATTCCACCGAGCAACCACAAGAAGGAAGAAGTCGATAGATTGTATGATGAGTTAGAGGATATAATCACGTGTGTTCCTGCAGGAAAACATTTGATAAAGATGGGGGATTGAGATGCGACGGTAGGCAAAGGAAGAGATGGTGATGAGGTGATGGACTATGGGTTAGGCATGAGGAATTAATGCAGGGAGAAAGAAATTGAGTTCTGCAGGAGATAGGGGTTAGTTAATACCAATACATGGTTTAGACACCACAAAAGGCGTAGGTATACATGGAAAATGCCAGGTGACTCAGAAAGGTATCAGTTAGATTATATTATGGTTAGGCACAGGTTTAGGAACAGTGTGATATATTCGCACATTTTTCCAGGAGCGGAATGCAGACTCTGACCATAATTTAGTCGTTATGAAATGTAACATCTGTTTCAAAAAGATAAGGCAAGGGCGGTGGGTAAGGAAATGGAATGTAAAAGCATCAAATGGATTAACAAGAAAGGAGTATCAACAAGCTTTAGAGAAAATCATGTAGGACAGTAAAGAGCTGAATGCTATCGAAGAAAAATGGGAATGTATCAAGAAAGTGATATCAGAAGCTGAAAAAGACACTATAGGAACTGTTAACGGAAAAAGGACAAGCAAACCATGAGTAACGGATGAGATGATTGCAAAGATGGATGAGAGAAGAAGATGGAAGAATGTAAGCACAGAGTTAGGCAAAATGAAGTACAAAGAGTTAAACAATAAATTGAGAAGGGCCACAAATAAAGTGAAAGAAGAATGGTGGAAAACGCAATGCAAGTATATGGAAAGTTTAAAGAGGAAGGGTGAAATTGGTGCGCTATAAAGCAAGGTTAAGTTATTATCGGGAAGTAAGAAAGCAAGATCTGTGCTAACAGTTAATAATAAGTTGGGTAAGATTAGAGTTGATGCAGAAAAGATCCAAGAGAGATGGAAAGACTATATAGGAACACTGTATGGCAGAGAACTTAGACCAACAAGGTTAGACACAGAAAAGGAACATGACGTAGAAGAAGATAGCTTAGGTCCTGCCCCCTACCCCCTGCCACACACCTTTTTGGTGGCTCGCAGGGTACTTATGTAGATGTAGATGTAGGTCCAGGCATACTCGACGATGAAATTGAAAGGGCATTAAGGCAGATGAAACCATTTAAGGCCATTGTGGTAGACAACATTCCTGTGGAACTATGGAAATGTTTGGGAAAATGTGGGAAGAAGACTCTTTCTGGACTGATTCGTAGTATCTTTGAGGAAGGCATCTGGCCAGACAATTTTTTGAGATCAGTGTTAGTTCCTTTTCCGAAAAAGGTAAAGGCGACATTGTGTGAGGATTACAGAACAATAAGTTTGATATCCCACGCAACCAAAATTATTCTCAGGAACATCAACAAAAGGTAGAGAGTAAGGCAAATGATTACTTAGGGGATGATCAGTTTCTGTTTAATAAGGGGAGAGGTACACGTGATGCTATTGCAGAAATAAGATGACTAATCAAGAGGAATATAGAATTCAATCAGGACGTCTTTGCCTGTTTCATAGATTTCGAAAAAGTGTATGATTGATTGAATTGGAGGGACAGGAGACTGATCCGCAACCTGTACGTGGGCAGTCCAATAAGTACTTAGCCTACAAAAGAAAAAACGAAAATTTTGGAAAAGTGGCAATTTATTTCTCAACATAGTCTCCTTTTAGCTCGATACACTTGACCCAGCGATGCTCCAACTATTTTAACCTGTCTGAAAAATACGTTTTCTGGAGGTCAGCAAAATAGGCCTCCGTGGCGGCGATAACCTCCTCATTCGACTCAAATTTCTGCCCAGCGAGTGCCTTTTTCAAGTTTCGAAACAAAAAGAAGTCGTACGGGGCCAAATCTGGAGAATACGGTGCATGGGGCAGCAATTTGTAGCCCAATTCGACCAATTTAGCCGTGGCGAAGGTGGAGGTGTGAGCCGGTGCGTTGTCATGGTGGAAGAGCACTTTTTTCTTCGCCAAATGGAGCCGTTTTTTCTGCAATTTGGCTTCGAATCGGCCCAATAATGCGGCATAGTAGAGCCCTGTGATCGTTTTGCCATTCTCTAAATAGTCGATGAAGATCACACCTTGTGAATTCCAGAAAACGGTGGCCATCACCTTTCCGGCCGATAGGACAGTCTTCGCCTTCTTCGGAGCACGTTCGCTGGGTGAAGTCCACTGTTTCGACTGTTCCTTTGTCTCTGGTGTATACCAGTGGATCCATGTTTTGTCGACGGTCACGAAACGACGCAGAAACTCCTTTGGATTGCGCTTAAACAGCATCAAACACTGCTTTGAAGTGGTCTCACGGTTGCGCTTGTTGTCCGGGGTGAGCAAATGCGGCACCCATCGCGCCGACAGCTTTCTCATGCCCAAAATTTCATGCAGGATATGACCCACACGGTTTTTTGAGATGCCTACTGTCTCAGCCATCTCGTGCATCTTCAATCGGCGATCTGCCAATAAGAGATCGTGGATTTTTTTCACGTTATCCTCCGTGGTAGCCGTTTTCAGGACACCTGGGCGTGGCTCATCAAAAACCGACGTGCGACCACGTTCAGACTCGTTAAACCAATTCTTGACGGTCGCTATCGAAGAAGAAGAGTCACTGTACATAGTACCCAAGTGCTCTTTGATTTCGCTGCACGATTTCCCTTCCAAAAACAAGAATCGAATTACCGACCGACATTGCTCTTTTTCCATTTTCCTAGAATCCGCGGACACACCTGCTTCCACACATGGTCAAAACAAAACTACGAGTCCGATTCGGCTGAAATTTCAACAATAGCCATCTATAACAATGTCCTACACGATAGTTAATTGTTCTTGCGATAGTAGTGCCATCGGGCTGTGAGGCTAAGTACTTATCGGACTGCCCTCGTACATGTCTCAGACTGCTCAGGTGCGAGTGGGGATTGGAGAGTCTGGATGGGCAGTGTCAGGAAGAGGTATATGGCAGGGTTGTCCAAAATGTCTCAAAATGACCTGTCATAATGTCCTTAGCTTAAAAAATCAGATATAAAAACAAAAATTTAACTAATAAAGTCAATTAATCAAAGAGTATCATGGCATCACAATTTTGTGAGGTTTATGTATTTAAAAAATTTTTGTGTGCTCATTTGAAACAAATATATTTCGAAGATGAATCAAACAGAATCTATTTGCCTGTTTCATAGATTTCAAAAAGGTATTTGAATTGGGAAAAAACTCATGACTATATTGCAGAAAATAGGAATGGATTGGAGGGACAGGAGACTAATCCGCAACTTGTACATGTCTCAGACTGCTCAGGTGCGAGGGGGGAATGGAGAGTCCGGATGGGCAGTGTTAGGAAGAGGTGTATGGCAGGGTTGTCCAATATCACCGGTGCTCTTCAACGTATATGTGGAGGAAATAATTAAAGAGGCATGGGAAGAACTGGAGGTAGGAATGAAAGTCAGAGGGGAATTCGTTAAATCGGGTAGGTTGGGTCGGATGACCAAGCATTAGTTGCTCAGTCAGCCAAGGGGTTACAAGCATTGCCCAGTGTATTGGAGGTTCAGTGCAATAGATATGGGATGAGAATCAATATTAATAAAACAAAGGTTATGTGATTTTCCAGAAAGAAAAAGGTTCAGCTAAACATTAAAATAGCATAAAAAGAGACGTTTCAGGCGTGATATGGTGGAATTTTTATTAATAATTAAAAAAGGAGGGGAAAAAATAGAACAGGTAGAACAGTTTACGTATCTCAGAAGTATTTTGGACAATCATGGTCAAAGTAGGAAGTACGTAAGGAGAAGAATTGTGCTAGGCAAGGAGGCTTTCAAGGAGGAGGGAGTTGATGACGGGGACGTTGAGTAGGGAGGTTAAAAAAAAAGACTCGTAAAAACTCTGATATGGAGCGTAGTTATGTACGGTGCGGAAACGTGGTCGCTTAAGCAGGATGATAGACGTTGATGGAGGCTTTTGAAATGTGGGTGTAGAGAAGAATGGAAATGGTGAAATGGCCCGAAAGGAAAAAAATAATCAAGTACCAGGGATGGTGGGTGAAGAGAGTGGTTTGTTGGGAGAAATCCTATGCAGGCAGGAAAAATGGATGAAAAGCATATTGAGCAGCAGTGGGATGTTGAAGACGGTAATAGAGGGGAGAATGTTAGGCAAATGAGGAAAGAGCCGAAACAGGATAGGGATGTTGGATGGGATGAAGGGAGGAAAGAAGAACAGAGATGAAGAGAGACCTGATGGAGAGTAAGTTGCTGGATTGGGTTTTGTTTGGAGTTATAAAATATTTATTTGATGGTTTTATCCATCCAAAAACCTACCTTAACTGGTAGATTGCCTAATAATAATTACCCAATTAAGTACTTTGAATGCCTTCAGTGACTCATTATCTACCTGGACTTTCCACCCAAGATCCCCAGTAAAGTAAATACCTAGTAAAAGTAAACAGGTCTGTTTCTGTGACCTGTTTCATACTGGTTCTGGTGACCTTAGCAACTTCTCTGACCATGAGCTGATAGTTTGAGTTTGATGGCTGGTTCTGTCTTGTACTTGGAAACGTCATTTCAAGCAGTTGAAGGTGATGAGGATCAAAGGCTCATTGTCCTCCGTGGATGTTCTCCCCTCTCTGAACCTCACCATCCTCTTGTCGAGCAATATTCTTTTCATCAGGTGGTTTCTGTGAACAGGGTTCATCATTTAAAGTCTCTTTTCCTTGTTTTCTCTAGGATATTCAGTGCATCTTCTTGATCTTTGTAAGTATGTTTCATTTCCATAGTCACAATAGGACAAATACTTGTGCATAAAAACAGAGCTACTCTCAAAAGAGCTGACACTGTTGATTGGGTGAAATTTCAACATTTGCTGCAGTATGGTTGCCAACCTTCCAGCATTGCCAAATTGCTCTTAACAATATGCATATACTGCGTATAAGTCATAGAGATTTTGTGTAACAGTGGGTAATTCATTTGAAATAAGAGAAATCAGCACTGAAAACAAAGAGAAAATGAAAGTTGCAGAGAGAATTGTATCACGTTTTAGTGTGAGAGATAAATTACATATTACATTGTGTATACCTCCTGAAGTGAGGCTATAGTAACTACCTGGCAGGATATCCAACATTTCTGTGACATTCTGTTCTTTTGTACCTTCCTGGTGCTTATCTTGCCACCTTTCTTTGAACTTTTTATATCTTTTTAATTTGTCCCACCTTATATGGATCCCTTATTATGGATGAGTATTTAAGGATAAGGCTAACCAGTACCTTATATGCTTATTCTTTTTTGACTGTGCTACTTCCTTTTAAAGTTCTCATTACCCAATGAAGTACTTTAAATGCCTTCTGCGACACATTATCTACATGGACTCCCACCCAAGATCCCTAGCTAAGTAAATGCCTAAACATTTGCAAAAAGTGCTACATGGAATTTTTTGTCCAAAGAGGGTGTAAATATCCTTTTGTGCATTCTCTTTATTTGGAAAATTTATATGCTTACTGTTACTAACAATAATTCCCATCTGTAACCCAGCCACCAAGTTGATTGATGTCATTTTGTAGTAGAACACGGTCATTTACATGCTCTACTAATCTGTATATTATGCAATCATCAGCAAAGAGTCTTATTTGGGAATGTATATTGTTTGGTTGATCATTTACATAAATTAGGAAGAGTAATGGCCCAAGGACACTGACTTGTGGAACCCCTGCTATAACGTTTGCCTCTTTTGAAAATGCGTCCCCTGTTTTTACTTTTTGAGTTCTGCCTGTAAGAAAATTTATTATCCATTGCTTTACCCTCAAATCCAATGATAACAACTCCAACTTTAACAAAAATTTATTGTGAGGCACTCAGTTGAAAGCTGCTGAAAAATCAATGATTACTGCATCAACATCCATTCCTTCATCTGTTGCATAGCCGATATGTTGACTTAATCCCAAAAGCTGTGTTTCACACGAGTATCCCATTCTAAACTCATGTTGGTGTTCGAATAGCCATCTATCTCTTGCCCACCATTCCTGAATATAGTCAGCAATTCTTTTTCCCTTTATTTTGCAAACAACGGATGTTATGCTTACCGCTCTATAATCGTGTTGGCTATTGCTTTGTCCCCTTGATGTAAATTGGTGTAATATTTGCTTTTTTCCAATCATTTTGCAAGGCATCATTATTTAATGTTACTTTGAATAGATGACTCGGATACAAAGTTATTGCGGTATCACCCAGTTTAAGAATGTCAAGTGATATATTATCCGGTTCTACTGACTTGTTTTTCCTCAACTTCTTTATTTTTTTCACAAAATCCTCTTGAGTCCTCCACAATAATACCATTTGTCGAGGGACGTGAGCTGTTTTATGCTGTTACCCTGATGAAGTTTTCTGTTGTTTCTGAGCTATTTAGGCAAGCCTTATTTTCCTTTTTGTTTTCTATTCCCTGAAAAACATGCATAAAGCAGGAGTTAAAAATATTTGCTATTTCTACATTGTCAGTTATAATGCCATTATCGTTTTTAATATGTTTGCGTGTTCCCTGTTGTCTTTCCTTGTTCTCATGTATCTATAGAATTTTGTTGCATTGTCCTTTGAAATTGCATGGATAAGAAATATTTCCTTTGCCTTTTTCTTTTCCCTATTTAGCTTTTGGACCAGGGTGGTGTAATGCTGTGACATTTCTTTACTTTCATTCTTTAATCTGTACATTTCTTACTGCTTTCGTGAGTTTTTTTTATGGTTTTGTTGTAGTACTCCAGATCCGTATTCTGTTTCAAATTTTTTTTGAGGACATACTTTTTTTTCCCTTTAAGATTTATTTCTTTGAATGTTTCCCATATTTTCTCCACAGTGGCTCCACTCCCTGCCCATCTCAGAAACTTTCCCCGTAAAAGGTCCTGAAATTCTTCCCGATCTGCCCTGGTATATTGCCAATTTTTTTTTATCCCCCATACCTCCTTTTGTTGATCTATACCAATCCAACAGAACACACACTGCTGCGTGGCCACTTATTCCCAGAAAGAGCTATACTAATGACAGGGTTTGCATGTCTAACTAGAATAACGTTGAGGGTATTTTCTCCCCTAGTGGGCTTACTTACTACCTGGGTGAACTCTTCTTCGTTAATGAGGCAATTTATCTGGTCTGGAGCCTGCCCACCCCCTGCTGTGTCGCCTCCTCGCCCTATTTCTGGATGGTCCCCGACTATGAGGATATCATCTTGGAGGTTTTCAGAGCAGAAGTCAGCAAGAATCTCCAACGAGTGCATACCTTCGCTTTTGCTTCTATGCAGAGCAATTGTCTTTAACCTTTTGCTACTTTATGCTTCACGTATCTTTACACACATCATCTCACAGTCACTTTGTTGCCAATCTAAAAAGCTTATTATGTGGCTACAAACACAAATGAATACTCCTCCGCCCCTCCCACCTCGATCCCTTCTGTAGACATTGTACTTAATGGAAAAATTTCGCCTGATGTAATGCTACCGTAAGCCAAGATTCTGTGCCAATTATAATGTTTGGATTACACGCACCTCTATTACAGTCTCAAATGCCTTAGTTTTGTTTACTATGCTTCTACAGTTCACCTGGAGGATATGTAAGCCCTTACCTTCGATTTTACCATCTGTACTGAGCACACCCTTGGGTCTGCTTGTGGGCCCACTGGGCAATTCTCTGCTTGCTACACATCCTATTTTTCCTTGCCATTCCCCATTTTCCTGCTCGTGTAGTATCCTCAGCTCTCTGCTTCCGCCCCCTGCTTCAATTCTTCTTCTTCCTCTGGCAGATTCTTTTGTGAACTCTTCCATAGAATGAGGCTGTCACACAGTAAGTAATTTTGCCTCCACTGTGGTTGTTGATTTCCACTTTCAAATCACCTTGATTGACACCTATGTTTCCCTGCTTCTTGTATACATTTATTAAATTGCCTAGTAGTTTTCCATGCTCATGGGAACCCCTTCTGTTAAGAGGGACACCCTCTATCCCTAGATTGCCTTCAGTGATCCAACAGTTTGTATCAACAAAGTATAAACCTAGTCTTTGACACACCCAGTCTATTCCCTTGTTAATATAGTCAATTTTGCAGTCCCAAATATCTTTTGGCGATGAATACACCCCAAGCCTATATTTACCCCTTTCATTATACATCCCCTTAAAAATTATATATTGAATTATTTGTGTCTATATTTAGAAACAATTTCATATTTAAGTGGCACAAAATTTACACATGAAATGAAAGAAAATTTATTTGACGATTGCTACTCTGGACATAAAAACGTTTTTATTATTATTATAGGAAAAGTATAATCATTGTACATATGATTGTTAATAAAAACAGACTATTGAATATGTAACATATTTAATTGATTTGTTTTAGCTGGTGAACAGCTGATTTATCATGATTGCTATGACTACCACTCTCTCATTAGGGATTATGTCATGGGTACTGAAGTTTAGGCTGTTAGTTTTTCTGCACCACTACCCTTTAATGCTTCTTAAAAGAAATCTGTTATTCATGCTCACTTCATATGTTTTATGTATTCATGAGTTAACTTAGCGGCATGTAAATATTTATGATTGTTGTTGATAAATGAAACTGGGCTGTCCTCAAAGAGCTTGGCCACATGCTACAGAGAATCATTAATTGGTATTGGTAACAAATTGAGCTTCTTCCTCCTCACTTTTACCTTTGTTCTTTTGCAACATATCAGCTAGTGCTTATCTGTAAATAATTGCACCATAGGAGTACAGTAGTCGACATCTGTCAGTTTTTTAAAATTTTACTATTTCTATCATTCTACATTTCACTTCAGAATTCTGAAATGTTTTTAAATCTGTAATCATCATCATACATTCTTAGAATAGGCCATAATTTAAACCATAGATTTTTTAAACAGATTTTGGAATACCTTATTTCTCCAAATATAGGCTAAACTTTGAATATAACCCCCCTTCCATTTTGAGCTTTGGAAAAATGTTTGAATACCCTGACATTTAATATTGTTAGAGGTTACAATTTAGTCAATAAAAAGAAAAAACCTTTAATCACTACTATTTTCTTTGAGGCTCCAATATTTACAAAAAAATAAATTAAATGCTATAATTTCATGATTTCATTTTTTTAAGCAATTCACTAACCTATTTGGCTTTGGATATAGCTACTTTTTAATTTGGCTGCACTGGTTTAGTGGAGTAATAAATTTAAATTTTAATAAAAATCACATTATTTGAAATTAAATCCACACATGCTCAGGTGTGCACAAGTTATATTTTGCAGCATTAAATAAAATCTTGAAATTTAGAAATTTTTCAATTTACATGCTTTTCCTTTTCCACGAAGAAGTTTATGACAACAGTGGAACCTTACTTAATAAGCATCTTGGATAGCAAGTAATTCACATAACAAGCACAATTATTTTGCCCAAGAATAACTTGCAAATATATCTTGACAGTTTTCTGATAAAAAAAAATGGGTATATTTTATAAATAATGAACTAATTATTGAAATTGGTTTCTTCTACCACTCCAATTTGTATTCCAGGGCAATTCATTCGATGATAGAGGAAGAGATGGAGACTATAATTCTCTGTTGCGCCATATATTGAGAAGCGTCACCCTAATAAGACCTAGTGCTATGCACACTAAAGATTCAACTAAAGATAGTTCTGTGTCACATTTTCAAAAAAATATTGAAGAGTTGGTAAAAAAGAATGTCTCTCTATAGACACTTTTCTTGTAAAATATGAATGATTAATGTATCAACAATAATTGACTAATTATTTCAATTCTTTTTTGTTTTGTACTAATTCCGGTGGTTTCATTCCACGACAGGAGAAAAAGTGAATGTGAGTCATGGCCCTAAATGATGTCCATGTGATTTTCTTTTGAATAAACCTTGCACAAAAATTATTTTTTTGGCATGGAATGCAATAACATTTTAAAATTTACTTTGTATGGAAAAAATGAATGATTCACCAAACGAGTGTTTCATTTTCTGAGAAAGGTCGCGGAGTGGATTGTGCTAATATTATGAGGTTCCACTCTATGTTGGAGGAAATGATTAAAGAGGCATGGGAAGAACTGGAGGTAGGAGTGAAAGTCGGGGGGGAATTCGTAAAATCGGTTAGGTTTGCTGATGATCAAGCATTAGTTGCTCGGTCAGCCAAGGGGTTGCAAGCATTGTTGAGTGAATTGGAGGTTCAGTGCGATAAATATGGGATGAGAATCAATATTAATAAAACAAAGGTTATGGGATTTTCCAGGAAGAAAAAGGCTAAGCTAAATATTAAAATAGGCGGGGAAAAAATAGAGCAGGTAGAACAGTTTACATATCTCGGAAGTGTTTTGGACTGATACGGTCAAAGTGGTTGGGACGTAAAGAGAAGAATTGCGCTAGGCAAGGAGGCTTTCTCAAGGAGGAGGGAGTTGATGACGGGGACGTTGAGTATAGATGTTAAGACAAGACTCGTAAAAACTCTGATATGGAGCGTAGCTATGTACGGCGCGGAAACGTGGTCGCTGAAGCAGGAGAATAGACGTAGATTGGAGGCTTTTGAAATGTGGGTGTGGAGAAGAATGGAGAAGGTGAAATGGACCGAAAGGAAAACAAATGAGGAAGTACTAGAAATGGTGGGGGAGGAGAGGGGTTTGTTGAGAGAAATCCTATGGAGGCAGGAAAAATGGATGAAAGGCGTATTGAGCGGTAGTGGAATGTTGAAGAGGGTAATAGAGGGGAGAATGTTGGGCAAGCGAGGTAAGGGTAGGAACAGGATAGGGATGTTGGACGGGATGAAGGGAGGAAAGAAGTACACCGAGATGAAGAGGGACCTGATATAGATTAGTTTGCTAGGTGGGGAGTCACAAAATGTTTATTTGATAGTTGTGTCCATCCAAAAACCTACCTTAACCGGTAGATTACCTAATAATAATGCATATATTTATATATTACAGCAGAACCTTGCAGAGCAAGCGTAAAGCATTGCGGAATTCGAGTAGAAGCAAAACAATTTTCCCCAATAAACTAATGTGAACTACAATAATGCATTCCATGCTGACAAAAGAAATTATGTGCACAATTGAAACAAAGAAAATTATACACTGTTTAGGATTGTGAAACATCTTCATCTCTTCTTTCACCATGAAATGAACCAACCTGGAATGTGAATTTGATTTGTGGAAAACAAAACAAGAATTAAAATAATTAGTTTTTTATGATATATTCCTAATTCTTTTTTATTAGAAAGCTGTGTGGAGACATTTTTTTGATGATGCTTCAACATTTTGTTAAAATGTGACTCAGCATTATCATTTAATGAATTTTTAGCAAGCATGTCCTATGCCTTGTTAAGGTGATGCTTTGTACACATGATGCAACAGTTTCCCATGACCTGCACATCATGGGTTGCCAAATTTTCTGGACATAAATCTTCTTAAAGCCTCCAAGAGTATCTGAGCAAGCAGCGATTTATCTTTCAAATTGCCGCTTGCCTTGGCATGAAATAGCAACATGAAATGGCATTTCATTGGCCTGTGGCTTGGCAATTCATTATTCTCCTCTGCTGTCAATGTACATATATAGCTTTGCTTCGAATTCTTCTTTCAGAAGACACCCATCTCGGCACAATCAAAAACCTGTTGCAGCAGGTAACTCTCATAATCTCCAAGCTTTTCAGTCACTGATGAAGTTCTCTGTTGCCTTTGAGAGAAAGCTTGCTGCTTCACCATGCCTCACAATGTTCTGGCTCTGTGTCGCATTTCAATTGCTTTTTGCTTATCCATATAATAAGCAACCTTACAACATTTTTGAGATTACATAAAGCTCCACCCAAGCTAGTTGATTTTTCGGGTACCAGATCTTCCTGGGAAACCATAACCGGCACAGGGAAAGGAACTGGCCCCCCTACCCTGATGTGTGAATATTCACACGCCGTCGGGCTTGGTACACGGGTGAGCTCTACCATCACCTACTAAACCGACCTTCGGGTTGATTACTGTGTTTATGGTTTTTAATGGTTACATAGATATTCTTGCCTCTCTCCTTGAATCATCTATTTCTTTTATCTTGCCCTTGTTCTTGAGGATAATGCAAATTGCTGATTTAGACTGGTTGTTTGCCCCGTTCACACCTTATTCTTGCTTTTCAATGATTTTTCTTTTCATTTTTATTGTTATTTAATATTCTCTTAAGACTCTTCTTGTTGGCTTTTTTTTGGGAACACTTAAAAACCCATACAGAAGCTAATATTATTAAACTTTACACACAAAGTCACAAATAATATGTCTGAACGCAAGTTTGGGAAAATGCGTGATCGCTAGTGATCTTAAGATGCTAGTGAAACGAGTGCTAAACATAAACTGAAGTAGGAGGCACCCAATAGTTCTGGGAATTCCCATCTCTTCATCACTTGTTATGCAAAAAGTCACTTCGCTAAGAAAGTCAATTTTAGACTAAATGTTTTTGCTCATAATGCAAATTATTCACTATGTGATGTACTCATTAAGTGAGGTTCTACTATATTTCTTTGGCCTCCGTATTACTTTCACCCCTAAGTTTATTGTTTTCCTCCATGTCAGCATATACAATATTTTTTTCATTTAAGTGCTTCCATTGTGCCTCTTTCATTCACCCCCTGAAGTAAGCATCCTGTGGCCAATAGCTTCTTATTCTCTGCCATTCCTATAGTTTCCCTTTTAGATTTTTCTGTTCCAACATTTAGCTCCTCCATACAATTTTAATCCCCTACAATCATGAAATATTTACTATGGTTTATTTGTAGTCCCATTGTTTTTACTTGTTAAAACTTAAATTTACTTTGGCATTCTCCTAACATTCATAATTCTATAAAATTTTATTTTTTATGAAAACTTAAGATTAATCTGAATCTGCCTCCAAGGATCTGTGTGAGTTGATGATGCTGTGTATGCCCAACCATGATATGATCAAATCGGTTTCTGGCTGACATCGTCCATGTGTACATATGCCTGAGGTGAAATTTGAACCAGGTTTTAATCATTATCAAACATCTATTCAAAGGAAGCAAACAGCCTTCTCCCTCCTGTCATTTCTCATCCCTAAACCATACTCTCCCTCCTCCCTGCCATTTCCCCATTTGCCTATGAAGTGTTTCTTTCGTAGCATGTGCCTAATTATTTCTTCCATTTGAACATACCGTGTACTTATTCCTCTCAGGAACTATATGTCATCATATGCAATGGAATTACCTATAGATTGGTCAGCTCCACATTTATTTCTACCAATAAATTCTTTCATTCACCTGCTATATTCATTACACTTCACCCCAGTTTTATGTGCAGCACTCAGATCTCTCCACATTGACTCTCCTCCCCTCACTATTAATTACTCTAATTCTAGTGATCCCCACCCTCCCTCCATTTCACCTCACACTTATTCTCTTTCTCCATTTCCCTCTTGTTGTCTTCTAGCTTCCCTGCCCTCATCATCATTCTATCATTCCGTGTACTCATTCTCCTCCATCGTGGTCCTTGTCTGAGTATTCTGTTCCTTTACTTCCACAGAGCCTCAAGTTCAAAGTGTAAACATCATTCACCTTGAGTGGGATCTGGAGCTGGATCCCTTAATGCCTGGCCAAGTGCTTTAGCCTGTTTTACTGAGGCATCTTCTTACGTTCTGAATTTCCGTAGCTGTTATGCAAGAATTTCTTGTGATGACAACTGCAGAGGTTTTGCCTGTTCCTCCACCAGCCATGACACCTGCAAAATGTATTAGTTGCCAGGATTCATTATCTCTTTTTTTTTGTCCATATTTATCTTGGAACCATAATTGTGATGTTTTAACATTCTCTAAATAGTGTTTTTCACATTGACACCATCACTGATGTGGCCATCCCATTGGGGTCAGATGCTTTTTGAAGTTGTCTGAGGAACTGACACTGTATGAACTACCTTTCATCTGGCACATCTCCATCAACCTTTCTGACCCAGGTGACCCTATCAGGAGCCATTATCATTGCCCCTGCCAGCATACTTCTAGGGGTCAAGGGAACTTGAAAACCTTTCTACAATGTCAAGTTTGTAGTCTATGGCAGGGATTACATAAGTATACTTGGAAAGAATACAGTTAAATTCTTCCTATTTGTTATGATTCCAATTTTTATCAGTCTTAATCTTCCAGTGAAGTAATCATTAAGTCTGTATGGCTGTCATATGCATAAGCATTTTGTGACCTGAACAGCCTCTTAAAAATGGCCTAGCTAAATATGTTGATTCATAAAAGTGAAGTGAATATGTGCTGATCTATGCATGCTTCAAGTTATGTAACTTTATACAGAAGTTCCTAAATTAACTGTTCAAATTAGACTTTTTCATAATGCATTTTACACTGCTATAAATATTCAGTCACTAGTTGTTTGAGAAACTACTCCCATTACCCTTCCATGAATCAGATATAACCAAGTATGCTTTATTGCAATATATTCAAACTGACTTATTAAGTCTGATGGGTAATGAGCCTACCTACCCAAGAGTAAGGTGTCATGTATTTTATGGCTTGGATGTTTTTCCAACTTTTTTTGCTTAAGGCCCTTGGGAAACTAATAGTGAGGGAAACCCATTCCAGGGTTTCCACTAACCTGGAAAAGTAATGAAATTTGTGTCCTTTGGAAAATTCTAGTAGAACCCTAGGGTACAAATATTTTCAGTGTTTCTATCGCAAGACATGATCTAAAGGTTTTGATGTGGTCATATTTTAAAGCTGTTATGTAGATTATTATGGACACATTGAAATACTGATTGGTGAATAAGTATAAACCCTATCTATTGTAAAATCAGATTGTTTTATTTCGTCCATGCATCCATTTCAAGTTATTTTGTGGGCCCATTTTATGCATATATTATAGTAATAGTGAAATATGTCATTTCTTTGTTATGACACCTTTAACAATCTTAAAGTAACAGCATTTTCTGTGTGTAAACTTACCTATGCTATTAATAACACACCACTTTTGCAGTATTATTAATACATACATATATACACAGTATTCAACCTGAAGGTACCCTGATGTGTGAATTTCACACGCAATCAGGCTTAGTGGGGTGAACTCTACCATCACCTACCAAACCGACCTTCGGGTTGAATACTGTGCTTATGGTTTTCTTTATATATATTGTGTGTGTGTGTGCATGTATGTGTGTATCTTCTTCCTGTATCAGTTATATTTGTGTAAAATTTCTAATTACTTTTGGCAAAGGAATAATTTCAACTGTGTGCCTATAAATGGCAGTCAGTAGTAATATGGACCATTCTGAAGGATGTCTACAGGGAAGAGATAGCAATTATAGTCCTTAGTATAAAAGCCTCTAAAGTTAGAAAATTATAAAAATACCATCTTTGCATGTTTACAGTTGTAAAATGTCTACAAAAATTAAATTCATAGATCTTTGATGGTCGTAGTGATTTGCAGATGCTATGGTGGCCTGTGAGGTTTGCTGTTTTTGGAGCATTTTTTGGCTCAACATTTCTCTTCCCGTACTGTGAGCATTATCAGAACAAAAGTTATTTAAGGTGCTATACCTTGACTTATCTTTTTACTCTTTGGCCATTGCCTCAAACAGCTGTTGCTTTTATCTTTCATGTCATTGTTCTCAGCGGAAACACCTGAGTATTTAATGTAACCCAAGCATTGAAAATTTCCAGGGCCGAGGTTGGTGAAAGACATTGTCACACTTTTATTTCTGCAGCTGTATAATTGTTTCAACAGCTTCTCTAATTTGATGTAGGAAATTGAATTCTTGAATTCCTCCTTTACCATAACTTTTGTTTTCTTTCAAATTTTACTTCATGCCCTGGTTCTGACATAACATGCTCCTCAATGGATAATATTTTCCAGTTTGTTTTCATCACCCTACTGTACTGGCTGCGTAGATTTTCGCGGTGGTGGCTTGAAGAATTCTGCATATTTGGGTTTCCACCGCGTTGTTGTTTGAAGTAGACAACAGTTTCGCCGAATTTGCACCCGTCGTCTTCAGGTCAAAGATGAGGGACTCGGATTTTGGCCGTCCTTATATAGGTGGTCCCGTCCAGTTGCTGCTCTCTGATTGGTCCTTTTTCGAAGGACTCTCTTCCACCCATTGTGGAGATGGTAGCCTTCATCTCTATTGAAATTTGCCGGGTTTTTGGCTATCTCAATAGCTTCTCTAATTAGGCGCGGGTAATATCTACTTTGTTTACTTATGATTGTTGCATCATGGAATAGAATGTCGTGACCGGGTACACTCCATTTATGTTCGGAGATGGCCTATAGGTGAAACTGTTTATTGGTTGTAGCCCGGAGGTGTTCTTTCATCCTAACTTTCATAGCCCGGCAGGTTTCCCCGATGTAGGCTTTCCCACATGAACACGGTACTTGATAGACCCCTTCGTGTAGGTCTTTCAAGATTTTGTCCTTCGGTCCGGAAGGAGCGTCCGCTATTTTCTTGGTGCAGTTGAACCTTGTCACCACGTCGTGCTTTTTAAGGATTCTGGCTATCTTCTCGGATGTTCCCGATATGAAGGGGATAGTCGCGTATGCCTTTGGGTCCGGTTCCATCTGCTTGATTGACTTGTCAGAATCTCGTCTTCGCCTTTCTTCCCTGGCGGTCCTTTTTAGGACCATATCATTCCGATAGCTGTTTTGTTGTAGTGCTTTCATGAGATGTTTCTTTTCCGTTGGCAAATAATCGGCGTCAGAGATTTCATACGCTCTGTGAACTAGTGTGTCCACCAAAGATGTCTTCTGGAGCACATGGTGGTGAGAGGTTGCGTTTGGGTGAGAGGTTTCCTGGACGTGTTAGTGAAAAAGAAGAGTGGTGGGAAGCTGGGACATGCTGTCTTCAGAAAGAAGACGCACACCGACGGTTATCTATACGCAACCTCTCACCACCATCCGCTCCAGAACTGGGACCCAAAGGCATGCGCGACTATCCCCTTTGTATCGGGAACATCCGAGAAGATAGCCAGAATCCTTAAAAAGCATGACGTGGTGACAAGGTTCAACTGCACCAAGAAAATAGCGGACGCTCCTTCCGGACCGAAGGACAAAATCTTGAAAGACCTACACGAAGGGGTCTATCAAGTACCGTGTTCATGTGGGAAAGCCTACATCGGGGAAACCTGCCGGGCTATGAAAGTTAGGATGAAAGAACACCTCCGGGCTACAACCAATAAACAGTTTCACCTATAGGCCATCTCCGAACATAAATGGAGTGAACCCGGTCACGACATTCTATTCCATGATGCAACAATCATAAGTAAACAAAGTAGATATTACCCGCGCCTAATTAGAGAAGCTATTGAGATAGCCAAAAACCCGGCAAATTTCAATAGAGATGAAGGCTACCATCTCCACAATGGGTGGAAGAGAGTCCTTCGAAAAAGGACCAATCAGAGAGCAGCAACTGGATGGGACCACCTATATAAGGATGGCAAAAATCTGAGTCCCTCATCTTTGACCTGAAGACGCCGGGTGCAACTTCGGCGAAACTGCTGTCTGCTTCAAACAACAACGCGGTGGAAACCCAAATATGCAGAATTCTTAACTCTACTGTACTGTTTCCATTGTTACTTCCTCTGGTATCCCTGCCACAATGGCATGGCCACCCATTCACTACTCCTGTCAACACCAGCAGGAAATGTGTCTTTTAGCTCTTTTTCCAGACCAGTATTGGTGGAAATGGGTTACTGCTGTAGGACTCTGGGTTCAATGTAACCTGTCATTTGCTCCAAGCCGGGGAGAATGGAAAAAAGATGTGGGCTCTTTGGGCTGGCCCTTTATCTTTTTATTCATAGCTTATGTTGTAATTTACTGTTTTTGAATGAATTGAGAGTTTCTGCTTACCTTTGGAGTAACTTTATCACAATCCAAGTGATATTCTGCATTCTGACGTTTTTATAAATCAAACCACTTTACTTTTCCACATAAACTTTTTAATTTTCACGACCCAGGTTTTGTTATAGCATAACATCATCAGGTAAAAATACAAGTCAAGCATAATATATATACATATCTCTGGGTGGAGGGGAAGAGGAGGTAGGAAAGAAAGGATTGGTTGAGGTAGGAAGAGGGGGGCTACAAAGTCTATGGTTTGAGGCGGAGAAAGAGGATTGGTAATATTGACAAATTAGCAAAAATTGGATAATTAGATTAGATAAAAGCCAATTAGATAATTAGCAGGCTGGAAGGATAGGGTCAATACAATGTTGCAAAAAGCCCACCTGACATCGGATTAGTTGGCAGAGGATTAGGGAAATGATTATTGTGAACGGGGAGAATGGCACTTAGTAATTAGTTAGGTGACTCAGTAGCGGGCTGGGAGGAGTCGCTACATTGTTGGAAAAGTCTCACTTGGCTTCAGGTGAGCTGGCAGGGGGTGAGGGAAAAAACAATAACGGGGAATGTGAAGGGTAAAGAAAATCGTTGGTCAAAACATCTTCCCCGTAATTCGTGTGCTGAAGGATTTCCAACTGCTCCAGCACATCAAGACGGTAGGTTTGATTTATAAAAACGTCAGTATGAAGATTTTCCACCAAGTTGCGCCAGAAACTTTTATTTTGATATTCTGCATTGTTTTCTTCCCTTTAGTTGGGGATTTTGATGATATGATAGTTTAGGTGTTATGCCATGTGGAGGTGTCTTTCAGTGTTAGTTTTTGAGTTTGGCCACCGTATGGCCAAGAGTTCTAGGTTGAAGTGAAGGGATAAGGATGAATAGTGTGTAATATGGTGAACTAGCATCAGAAATTGCTTTGCTTCTAATGACACCCCAAAATGAGAGAAACATTGAGCTTAGGATGGCACTCACACCAGCTTAAAACTTAGGAATTAACCAGTGTAAAATTAAATTATATTTTCTCCATATGCAATGAGAAAATGTTCTGGATAATTTTCATCCATTACACATCATTTTGTTCCACCAGTCAGTTTTAATTTCATTCAATAACTGTCATGTATTATTGAATTTATTATATATCAAGCATAATAACACAGTTGTATAAACAGAAGCATCTCCATGCTAATAGTCACTGGTTACATAGTCGCTGTAAACTGGTTTATTATGTGTGCTAAAGTACTGGCAATTTTTGGGCTAATGTTAAACCAGATGGGAGTGTGCATTGCATGAATTCATGATCTGCCAGAATCAAAGGAATAATTGAGCTTGGGCAGGCTTCATTTCATGTGAAGTACCTAATTCATTCTGGACATTCTTCAATTCTGTATGAGGTCCATTGTATCCCATCCCATAAAACAGCAAAGTCTTGTATTTTGTGCATTAAAATTTGGTTACACTTATTAGCTGTGAAGAAAACATTTACTTTTATTTTATCAGAATGTTTCACTACTCTGATAGTATATTATTATTAGGTAATCTACCGGTTAAGGTAGGTTTTTAGATGGACACAACCATCAAATAAATATTTTGTAACTCCAAACAAAAAACCCAAATCCAGCAATCTACTCTACA
Source organism: Hetaerina titia (assembly GCA_037158775.1). Taxonomy (NCBI): domain Eukaryota; kingdom Metazoa; phylum Arthropoda; class Insecta; order Odonata; family Calopterygidae; genus Hetaerina; species Hetaerina titia. The sequence continues at coordinate 91,712,278 of CM073778.1, read as the reverse complement.
TCAGGTCTCTCTTCATCTGTGTACTTCTTTCCTCCCTTCATCCCGTCCAAAATCACTATACTGTTCCTGCCCTTTCCTCGCATGCCCAACGTTTTCCCCTCTATCACCTTCTTCAACATTCCACTACCACTCAATAGGCCTTTCATCCATTAATCCTTCCTCCATAGGATTTCTCTCAACAAACCCCTCTCCTCACCCACTATCTCCAGTACTTCCTCATTTGTTTTCCTTTCGGTCCATTTCACCTTCTCCATTCTTCTCCACACCCACATTTCAAAAGCCTCCAATCTACGTCTATCCTCCTGCTTCAGTGACCATGTTGTCATAGCTGTACATAGCTACGCTCCATATCAGAGTTTTTACCAGTCTTGTCTTAACATCCCTACTCAACGTCCCTGTCATCAACTCCCTATTCCTTGAGAAAGCCTCCTTGCCTAGTGCAATTCTTCTCCTTACGTCCCTACTTCTTTGACCGTATTAGTCCAAAACACTTCCGAGATATGTAAACTGTTCCACTTGCTCTAATTTTTCCACTCCTATTTAAATGTTTAGCTTAGCCTTTTTCTTTCTGGAAAATCACATAACCTTTGTTTTATTAATATTGATTCTCATCCCATATATATTGCACTGAACCTCCAATTCACTTAGCAATGCTTGCAACCCCTTGGCTGACTGAGCAACTAATGCTTGGTCATCAGCAAACCTAACCGATTTTACGAATTCCCCTCCGACTTTCATTCCTACCTCCAGTTCTTCCCATGCCTCTTGAATCATTTCCTCCACATATACGTTGAATAGCACCGGTGACAATGGGCAACCCTACCTTAACCCTCTTCCTAACACTGCCCATCCGGACTGTCCGTTCCCCACTCGCACCTGAGCAGTCTGAGGCATGTCCAGGTTGTGGATCAGTCTCCTGACTCTCTAATTCACTCTATCAAATGCTTTTTCGAAATCTACAAAACAGGCAAAGACATCTTGATTGTATGCTATATTCCTCTCTATTAGTCAACTCATTACTGCAATGGCATCATGCGTACCTCTTCCCTTCCTAAACCCAAACTGATCATCTCCTAATCCTCATTTGCCTTACTCCCTATCCTTTTGTTGATGATCCTGAGAACAACTTAAGCTGCATGGGATATCAAACTTATTGTTCTGTAATCCTCACATGACGAAGCCTTTGCCTTTTTTGGAATAGGAACTAACACCGATCTCGCAAAATCTTCCGGCCAGATTCCTTCCTCATAGATACTACGAATCAGTCCATATAGGGCCTTCTTCCCACCTTTCCCTAACCATTTCATCATTTCTACAGGAATATTGTCCACCCCCACAGCCTTATTTGCTTTCATCTCCTTTAATGCCCTTTCTATTTTATCGTGGAGTATGCCTGGACCTAAGCTATCTTCTTCTACGTCATGTTCCTTTTCTATGTCTAACCTTGTCGGCCTAAGTTCTTTACCAAACAGTGTTTCTATATATTCCTTCCATCTCTCTTGGAGTTTTCCTGGTTCAACTATTATCTTACCCCACTTATCCCTAACTGTTAGCACAGATCTTGCCTTCTTACTTCCCGATAATAACTTAACCTTGCTGTATAGAGCACCAATTTCACCCTTCTGCTGTAAACTTTCCATATCCTCGCATTGCGTTTTCCACCATTCTTCTTTTGCTTTATTTGTGGCCCTTCTCAATTTATTGTTTAACTCTTTGTACCTCATTTTGCCTAACTCTGTGTTTACATTTTTCCATCTTCTCTCATCCATCTTTGCAATCATCTCATCCGTTACCCATGGTTTTCTTATCCTTTTCCCGTTAACGGTTCCTATAGTGTCTTTAGCGGCTTCTAATATCCCTTTCTTGATACATTCCCATTTTTCTTCGATAGTACTCAGTTCTTTACCGTCATCCATCATTTTCTCTACAGCCTCCTGATACTCCTTCCTCGTTAATTCATTTACTGCTTCTAAATTCCATTTTTTAACCCGCCGCCCTTGCCTTATCTTCGTGAAACGAACATTACATTTCATCATCTCAATAGTTTCAGCCTCAACTTTGTGGAAGTTCATTTTAATAAATGAAAGTAGAAAAACTTTGTTACAATCCACCACTTTATTTTCGATACTACTAGTTTCGACGCTACGGCGTCATCCTCAGGTACAAAATTAAAAGTCACAAACATGCATATATATACCCTCTTCAAGAAAGGATGGGGGGGTTATGGGAGGGAGCGGGGAGGGGAGTGCGGGAGTAGGTAAGTAGGTATGAAGGAATGTGGGAGAGGGTAGGAAAAACCAGGAAAGGCGTCCGTGAGCGGGGGGGAGAGTATAGGAAGCTGGGTTAAGCCAGGGGACATTTCGTTGTTCGATTTGGGTTGAGTTAAAGGCTAATGGGGGTAAAAGGTCCGGGTTAGGCGTTAATGTGAGTTGGGGGGGAGGGGATTAGAGGTTCTGTTTTTTCCGTTAATGTTAGGGAGGCTTCCAGGAGAGGTGATAGGTTCTCAAACAGAATGTCGTTGAGTAAGGGATATTTCTTCATCGTTCTCCGGATCTCCAACTCTTCCTTCTTGTCCATCCTCCTTCCTTTTTCTTCCCGATGTAAAATTTTTGGAATGAAATCACTGGTGTGATTTTCCTCCCACAGATGTTTGGCAAAGTGGGATTGGGCGAGGTTACACTTCCTGTAGCACCTTTTGTGTTCCTCTGCTCTTATCCTCACAACTCGACCACTCTGCCCGATGTACCTCGCACTACAATCCCCGCAAACCATTTCATAAATCCCACTATTTTCCAGTGGTTCAACTTTATCCTTAGTTTTATTAAAGAACATTTTTAAGTTTCGTATGTTGTAGAAAGCAATTTTAAATTTGTCTTTCGGGAACACTTTGCTGATCTTAACGGACGGGACCCCATAATAAGGTAATCTTACCCACTTAAGTTTCTCTTTAATAGTTATCTCTGAATGGTAGAGTAGCCGTTGGGCTCTTATGGAGCGTTTTTTGCCGAGCATTTTGTCCACCATTTTTGCACTGTAGCCATTAGTGGTTGCTAAAGATCTGATTGTTACCAATTCCTCGTTGAATTTTTCTATCGAGAGGGGAATATTAAGAAGTCTATTAAGTAGGAAGTGGAAGGTGGATAACTTCTGGGATATATGATGGCGGGAGTCCGCAGGAATGACATGGTCAGTAGTGGTGGTTTTACGATATAGCTGAAAATCGAACCCTTTTTCTCTTTTCGTCACTGTAACGTTAATCCAGAAAACTAAGATCCCAAAAATTTTACATCGGGAAGGAAAAGGAAGGAGGATGGACAAGAAGGAAGAGTTGGAGATCCGGAGAACGATGAAGAAATATCCCTTACTCAACGACATTCTGTTTGAGAACCTATCACCTCTCCTGGAAGCCTCCCTAACATTAACGGAAAAAACAGAACTTCTAATCCCCTCCCCCCCAACTCACATTAACGCCTAACCCGGACCTTTTACCCCCATTAGCCTTTAACTCAACCCAAATCGAACAACGAAATGTCCCCTGGCTTAACCCAGCTTCCTATACTCTCCCCCCCGCTCACGGACGCCTTTCCTGGTTTTTCCTACCCTCTCCCACATTCCTTCATACCTACTTACCTACTCCCACACTCCCCTCCCCACCCCCTCCCATAACCCCCCCATCCTTTCTTGAAGAGGGTATATATATGCATGTTTGTGACTTTTAATTTTGTGCCTGAGGATGACGCCGTAGCGTCGAAACTAGTAGTATCGAAAATAAAGTGGTGGATTGTAACAAAGTTTTTCTACTTTCATTTATTACATTTCATAACAACTAAATTGTGGTCAGAGTCTGCATCCGCTCCTGGGAAACTGTGCGAATTTATCACACTGTTTCTAAACCTGTGCCTAACCATAATATAATCTAACTGATACCTTTCTGAGTCACCTGGCATTTTCCATGTATACCTACGCCTTTTGTGGTGTCTAAACTATGTGTTAGTGATGACTAACCCCTGTCTCCTGCAGAATTCAATTGCTTTCTCCCCGCGTTCGTTCCTTGTGCCTAACCTATAGTTTCCCACCCCATCACCATCTCTTCGTTCACCTACCATCGCATTCCAATCCCCCATCACTATCAAACATTTTTCTGCAGGAACACACGCGATTATATCCTCTAACTCATCGTAGATCCTATCGACTTCTTCCTCCTTGTGGTTGCTCCGTGGCATGTATACATGATCAATGACCAAGTTCGTCAGTTCTGTTTTAATCTCTATGAGTAATATTCTATCCGTAGCTTGCTCTATGCTGCCTATGTTTCTTCCTACATCTTTATTTAATATTACGGCAACTCCTTGTTGGCTCTTGTCCCTGCTGCTGTATATTATTCTATAATTATCACTCCAGTAATCCTCACTATACTTCCATCTCATCTCGCATAGACCTAAGATATCTATACTACCTCTTTCCATCTCTCGCTCAATATTCTCTTATTTGCCAGTCCTCAGCATTGCGCTAACATTTCATTTTCCTTTTCTAACTACTTTCATCTTCTTCTGCGTCTTCTGTCCTGCTGCTGTTATTTTTCCCCCACAAAGGCTTCGTGAGACGACGACTGCAGAAGCCTTGCCTCCCTCACTGCCGGGCAAGACACATGGCCGCTTGGGCCAATCTCGCAGTTGCCAAGACTCAATTTCTGTCTTTTGCCTATCATTGTTTTCATTGGAATAATGATTGAGGTGGTTTCCCATTGCCTTCGTCAATAGTGTTTTTAAAGTGACCCCATCACTTAATGGCCGCCCCACTGGGGTCCGATACCTTTGCAGCCACCTCACTGAGGAACAGATGCCGTGCGCACTACCTTTCATCTAGCTCCTAACCTTTGACCCATGTGGCATGGGTGACCCTACCAGGAGCAATTATTATTACTCCTGCCAACACAGCTCTAGATAGTATATTACATATTCTTAATTGAAAATATTGCTGGAATCTTAGTATTCTAAATGGTTTTGTCTTCTCTGAGAAATGTTGGAGTTCGGTATTAATGTGAGAATTGCAACAATTAGCGGATGACTCTGTTAAAAGATACTGTTGCGGCATCTCCCGCAGTTTTTTGAAATTAATGTGAGAATTTTTGCAAATCCATAGACTTTATTCCAACTTATTGTTTCAGCAAATAATAGTGAATCAATAAAATAATATTGCATCAATGAAGATAATAAAAAGTAATAACTAAAGCTAACTGTTACAGGCTTAACTTTGTGGAATTCCTTCATGATGAGGGTAAAAAGTAAGGACAACTTTACACTTCCATACACTCTCAATACAATACGACCATGGTTTCGATGCTGTGCATCATCAAGTACAATACAACAAAATTTTCCAACTTATATAGTCACTGCCACCCTCTACAGTCTCTACCACTCCCTTACTTTCCCTACCTGGCACCTGAGTATATAAGTGGGAAAATTTTGTTCTATTGTACCTGATGATGATGCCCCGCATTGAAACCATGGTTGTATTGTATTGAATGTGTGTGGAAGTGTAAAGTTTTCCTTACTTTTTACCCTCAAAAATAATATATATATTAAATTTCTTAACTGTGTATCTGACCATTCTATGTAAATCAAGTGCATATTAAACATCATTGGTCATTCAGCGTTAGTGTGTTTTGCAAAGTAAGGTTCATATTTTTAAAAATATATTACAGAGTAAATAGAATTAGAAATTTTTTGTTTTCACAAGTATGAGATTCCCAAAAATCTTTTATCTCATATGAAAATTTGCTATCTGTCCTTGACTAGTTTTTGCAAACGTCTTTACCATATGTCTTCCATTATTTCATATGAAATGCATCAAGAGAGAACTCATGTCTCTTAGACCATGTTTATTAAATGTTGTTTGGTCTCTCTTGTTCAGGCATCAACCCCAGCATCAGTGGGAATGGGAGGCCCAGGGGTCCACCCCCTCCTGGAGCCCCCACTACCCCGCCCAGCTAGCAAGGGATGCTGGAGGCTCTCCTGTCTCAGACCCTCCCCTCCAATGCGCCCCTGCCTTACTCTGGGCCGCGCAGATATCACTGCAACGTTGGCCACTCAAGTGAAAAGGAGAGGTGAGTTTCAAGATTCGTTATGCTTGTTGAATTGTTTTGGTTGCCTTGAAATGATTTTGGCCCTTGAAAGACTCGAACACAGAAACACATAAAAGAGGGACTCACTGGATCTCTGAATCAGTCAGCCAAGGGGTTGCAAGCATTGCTGAGTGAATTGGAGGTTCAGTGCAATAAATATGGGATGAGAATCAATATTAATAAAAGGCTAAGCTAAATATTAAAATAGGCGGGGAAAAAATAGAGCAGGTAAAACAGTTTACATATCTTGGAAGTGTTTTGGACCAACACGGTCAAAGTAGTAGGGACGTAAGGAGAAGAATTGCGCTAGGAAAGGAGGCTTTCTCAAGGAGGAGGGAGTTGATGACGGGGACGCTGAGTAGGGATGTTAAGGCAAGACTGGTAAAAACTCTGATATGGAGCGTAGCTATGTACGGCGCGGAAACGAGATCTTTAAAGCAGGAGGATAGACGTAGATTGGAGGCTTTTGAAATGTGGGTGTGGAGAAGAATGGAGAAGGTGAAACGGACCGAAAGGAAAACAAATGAGGAAGTACTAGAAATGGTGGGGGAGGAGAGGGGTTTGTTGAGAGAAATCCTATGGAGGCAGGAAAAATGGATGAAAGGTGCATTGAGTGGTAGTTGATTGTTGAAGAAGGTAATAGAGGGGAGAACGTTGGGCAAGCAAGGAAAGGATGGGAACAGGATAGGGATGTTGGACGGGATGAAGGGAGGAAAGAAGTACACCGAGATGAAGAGGGGCCTGATATAGATTAGTTTGCTAGGTCGGGAGTCACAAAATGTTTATTTGATAGTTGCATCCATTCAAAAACCTACCTTAACCTGTAGATTACCTTAAAAAATATATATATATATATATACATATTATATGTATATATATATATATATATATATATATATATGTATATATATATGCGGGTCGTGGTGGTCTAGCGGGTAGAGCGTTGGACTGCTGACCGGAGGGTCCCGGGTTCGATTCCCGGGCAAGGCACTTTGGGCACCTGCAGCTCCACCCAAGCTAGTTGATTTTTCAGGTACCAGATCTTCCTGGGAAACCATAACCGGCACAGGGAAAGGAACTGGCCCCCCTACCCTGATGTGTGAATATTCACACGCCGTATAGGGCTTGGTACATGGGTGAGCTCTACCATCACCTACTAAACCGACCTTCGGGTTGATTACTGTGTTTATGGTATATATATATATATATATATATATATATATATATATATATATATATATATATATAATATGTATGTGTATATATATATATATAACTTTTGGACGGCACAATAGAACACAGAATAAAACAGATAACATGTAAAAGGACACTCACACTGTAGATGATTTGAGCTTTCGGCCTACTCCGAGGCCTTCTTCAGGTCAGACTGAGAGGTTTTGAGGGAAGAGAGTCTGGGGAAGCAAGAAGGGGGGCGGAAGGTTTAGGGATTGTTGGGAAAGAAATTAAAGATGGCGGTTAAGGGTGGGAATTTTAAAGGATCGGAAATATAGGATGTATGCAGATTCGCGAGTTCTCACCTCTATGTTGGTGGCTGAATCGGGTAGGGATTCTAGAACTGTTAAGGAAAAGCATTCGTCAAATGATAGGTTGTGTGAACTTGCGTGTAAATGGATAGGAAGAGAAGAGAGTGAAGCAGAATTACATGAGTAACAGTGATTGTTCATTCGGATGGATAATGGGGTAATGCATTCACCTATGTAGAATGAGGTGCATTGTTTGCACGACAAGAGATAGATAATATTTTTTGAGAGGCAATTAGCGTGGGAACGGGGTGAAGGGACAATGAGGGGATGTGGGGAGAGGGGAGCAGATCTGATTAGGAGACATGTTTTACATCGGGGGCGATTGCAGGTAGGGGAAATATGTGGAAATTTGTCAGGCCGGGGTGTCAAAGGGTTGGTGGATCTCAGAAGGTTTTTGAGGTTGGCTGGTCGTCTGTAAGCAACAGAGGGGCATTGGGGCAGTAAGGATGTGGTCGCGTCATTGTCATGTAATATAGGATAAAGTTCCTTGAGAATGGTTTTCAGTCTGTGGGATCCGGGGAAATAGGTTGTGCAAAGGTTGAGTCCAGCGTCAGATGTGGGGTTGTCATTCTGTGGTGTGTGTGGTCGGGTGGAGCGGTAGATTTTATCCTGTAGGAGCTTTTCTGGGTAATCGCGTTTGTGGAGTGCATGGTGTAGATTGTGGAGGTATTTGTTGAGGGTAGCTGTGGTGTTGCAAATCCGATGTCCGCGGATAGAGAGAGAGTTGGGAATTGAGCGTTTGGTATGAGAAGGATGACTACTAGTATAGTGTAAATATTGTTGATGGTTAGTGTCTTTGATGTGTACTGAAGTGGTGAATTTGTTATTATGAATTAAGATGTCTGTGTCAAGAAAGGTGATGGTGGAGTCTGAAATGGACGAAGTGAATTTAACAGTGAAAGAAGAATTTAAGGCCGATAAGAAATTGTCAAGAGAATCAGAGCCTTGTGTCCAGAGCATAAAAATGTCGTCAATGTAGCGGACCCAGAAAAGAGGTTGGAAGGGTTGCTGTGAAAGGAAATTCTCTTCAAGGTGGCCCATGAAGAGATTGGCGTACGATGGCGCCATCCTCGTTCCCATCGCTGTGCCTTTCGTTTGGAGATAAAAACAGTTTTGGAAAGAGAATGCATTTTTAGTCAGGACGACAGTGGCGAGATTGAGGAGAAATTCGGTCGAGGGGCACTGGGGTGGGGGGCGTAGAGAAAGATAGTGTCGGAGGGAGGATAGGCCTTCTGCATGGGGAATAGAAGTATAGAGGGAGGTGACGTCGATGGTGGCCATAAGCAGGTTGGAGGTGGAGGGAATGGAGACAGAGTTTAAACGGTGGAGGAAGTGATACGTGTCTTTCGTGAAGGAGGGCAATGAGAGTACGATAGGTTGTAGGTGGTAATCAAGGAATGCGGAGATTCTTTCGGTGGGAGAGTTGAAACTAGAAACTATAGGGCGACAGGGGATGTTGGGTTTGTGTATTTTTGGGAGGAGACAAAACTGGGGTGTTCTGGGGTTTGGGGTTGAGAGTAGGGATATGTCTTGGGAGGTGAGGCCTTCTTCTGGTCCAAATTGGAGGAGAAGAGACCGAATTTCCTTTTGGAAGTTTGGAGTAGGGTTGTCGGTGAGAGTGGTATAGTTGGATGTGTCGTTGAGGTGACTGAGGGCTTTGGAAATAGTCTTGGGTGTTTAAAATTACGACTGAGGAGCCTTTATCGGCGGTAGTGACCATGATGTTAGGATTGGCCTGTAGGGTTTTAAGGGCATGACGTTCGTTTGTGGAAAGGTTGTTTCTTGGTTTTAGAGATTGTGTGAAGGATTTATTAGAGACTTTTTGGAGAAGGAGGCGTATGAATATTTCCACGGAATGATTACTAGGTAGGGGTTTTGGCTCATGAGTGGAGGCCGGGCGGAATTTGTTGAGTGCGGGATTGGTTTTAATTTGACTCGAAGAGTTACTTTGCGATTTCCAAAATGCGCGCCAACGAAGGTTTCGGCAGAAATTGAGTGTGTCGGTGAGTAGATTGATTTGGTTAATTTTTGGTGTGTGAGAGAAGGATAGGCCTTTACTTAGTATGGAAATTTCGTTCTCAGACAGGCTGGTGTTGGAAAGGTTCACAATGTCATGGGAATTGTCGGAGGGGGGGGGAAGTGTTGGAACCCTTCGGTGGTGGTTGGCGCTTGAGGAAAAACAGGAGGACCTTTGGGAGGAGGGGGGAGGTTGTAAATGCTTTGGAGGTCGGGTTTGTATTGAAAGAGTGGGGGTGGTTTGGGAGGAGGAGGCGGGAAAGAGTAAGATTGCGGAAGTTTGAGACCCACTTGGAAGAAAGAAATGCATAGATTTGACAATTTTGTAAGGAGACGTTGCCGTTTCTGTTAGAGGGAACGTAGGGCAGATGAAGCTATGGTGTTGAGTTTTGGAATTAGGTGAGGAGCAGTCATGGAAATTATTTTGAAGAGAGAAAATAGGTTTGATATGTGTTGTTCTCGAATTTGTTGGTACTGGGTAAGGATAAGGTGGGCATATTCTAAAGATTTTTGGTAATTGAATGCATTAAGTTGCGGGTGGATTTCAGGAGGGGCAGCAGATAAAGGTAGGGAAATGACTAGACCGTTGGGAACGATTCCTAAGGACAAGCATGAGGTGAGAAACTCGGTGTGGCTGGTGTATTTGGCGAGTTTATATGCGTGACGGCGAAAATTTCGGTACCAAGATGAAATAGGAGAAGAGTGGTTCATATTAGGGTGATTGGAAAGGATCTGGGAAAAGAAATTGGAAATAAAGGAAGACAGTGGTGAAGGAAAGGATAGCACAGTCACGATGGAGCAGGATCAGCAGCGGAAGGTTTGGTGCTGGATCCAACGATGAACACAGAAGAGACAGGAACAATAGCTAGGAAGCTTGATGTATCGATGATGCGGAAGTACTCACGAGAGCAATATAACTTTTGGACGGCACAATAGAACACAGAATAAAACAGATAACACGTAAAAGGACACTCACACTGTAGATGATTTGAGCTTTCGGCCTACTCCGAGACCTTCTTCAGGTCAGACTGAGAGGTTTTGAGGGAAGAGAGCCTGGGGAAGCAAGAAGGGGGGCGGAAGGTTTAGGGATTGTTGGGAAAGAAATTAAAGATGGCGGTTAAGGGTGGGAATTTTAAAGTATTTTTAAAGGAATTTTATATATATATATATATATATATATATATATATATATATATATATATATATATATATCTCCTTCACGTCTACAGTTTCCTCCTCCCAAATCACCTTCCTAGATGTAAACATATCATTTATAGACCATAAATTTCACACATCCGTACATATAAAACCCACAAATAAACAACAGTACTTACATTTTAGCAGCTATCACCCATACCACACCAAAAGTTCCATTCCTTATTCCCTTTCCATAAGGGGACACAGAATTTGCAATGACCCTGACTCCCTAGACAATTTCCTCATAAATTTACACCATTCCCTCCTCAAACGAGGTTATCCTGAATCCCTCCTGAATAAGAGGATCCGTAGACATACTTACACTCCCAGACCTTCCACCACCGCGAAAAACCACCCTCTTTCAATTTGTACCACGTTTCTCCCTGGCCTAGAATCTCTGCGTTCTATCCTAAAGGACCTCTATCCTATCCTCAAAAACCACAATTCCACCACCAACCTTTTCCCCAAATGCTCCTCTGTCACTTTCAAACGCCCCGCCAATCTATCAGATCTTCTAAAATCTACCAATCCACTTCTTAAATCCTCGCCCCGTTCCAAAATCACTCCCAGACCCTGCAATAAACCTAGATGCAAAACATGTCCTATTTTCCTAACCAGAATCCCATCCCTCTCCCACCCGCTCTTTAACTCTCTCCCACCAATTCCCTAATCCTCGTGTACCTCCAGCAATGTTGTCTACCTACTCAAGTGCCAACTTAGCCCTGCCTTTTACTTTGGACAGTGTACCACACCCCTTAATATTAGAATCAATAAACATCGAGCCTCATGCAACAATTCCTCCCTTATTGATATGCTCCCAATCCCCAAACATGCCTCCGAACACAACACTGCCTTTGACCAATGTTTTAAAGTATCCGTCTTAGCATCCCTCCCACACTCAGACCCTCCACTGAAACTCAAAACATTAGAGCTAGTTTTCATCTGGCTCTTGGATTCCTGGAATCGCCCAGGTATTAATATTAGACATTAATTGCCCCCTTTATGCATATAATTTCATCCCCCTCCACCCCCAACAACTTCCATATCATCCCCACCTTTTTTAAAATTCCCGCGCCATACACTACCCCTCCAAACTACTCACCTCGAATGCCTTTCCTCCCTTTTTTCCCCCCTTTTCCTTTCTTTTCCTTTCTTTTCCCCTCTTTTCCCCTCTTTTCCCCCATTTCCCCTTCTCTTTCCTACCACTGCTTTCAGGGCCTCCTCTGCATCAGTTCTGTTCCTAATTCCTCTTGAGAAAGGTGGTTGGACCACCGAAAATTCGAGAACCAGTGAGTCCCTCTTTTGTGTGTTTTGGTTTCTGTGTTTGTTATGACTATCAGTGAATTTACATTACACGTTTGTGGGTTTTCCAAAAAGGTGTGTGTATATATATATATATATATATATATATATATATATATATATATATATATATATATATATATATATGTATATATATCCCTCCCATGGACTACAACCTTGTCGTGGTGGAAGGGCTTGTGTGTTCCGATGACCCATAGAGCTGTGCTGGCGGGAGTAATAATAATTACTCCTGGAAGGGTCACCCATGCCAGATAGGTCAAAGGTTAGGAGCCAGACGAAAGGTAGTCCACGCAGCGTCTGTTCCTCAGTGAGGCGGCTGCAATGGCGTCTGACCCCAGTGGGGCGGCCATTAAGTGATGGTGTCACGTTAAAAACACTATTGAGGAAGGCAACGGGAAACCACCTCAATTATCATTCCCAAGAAAATATGATAGACGCAAAAGAGAAATTGAGTCCTGGCAACTGCGGGACTCGGCCCAAGGGGCCGTGTGTCGTGCCCGGCAGCGGGGGAGGCAAGGCTTCTGCGGTCATCATCCCATGAAATCCTTGCGGGGGAGAAATAACAGCAGCAGGACAGAAGATGCAGAAGAAGACGAAAGTAGTTAGAATAGGAACCTGGAACGTCAGGACAATGTTGAGGAGAGGCAAATTAGAAAATATTAAGCGAGAGATGGAAAGAGGTAACATAGATGTTTTAGGCCTCTGCGAGGTGAGATGGAAGGATAGCGGGGATTACTGGAGTGACAATTATAGAGTAATATACAGCGGCGGGGACGAGAGCCAACGAGGGGTTGCCGTAATTTTAAATAAAGGGGTAGGAAAAAGCGTAGTCAACATAGAGCAAGCGACAGATAGAATTTTACTCGTAGAGATTAAAGCAGAGCCGACGAACTTGGTCATTATTCAGGTATACATGCCACCGAGCAACCACAAGGAGGAAGAAGTCGATAGGATGTATGATGAGTTAGAGGATATCATCGCGAGTGTTCCTGCAGGGAAACATTTGATAGTGATGGGGGATTGGAATGCGACGGTAGGCGAAGGAAGAGATGGTGGTGAGGTGGGGGACTATGGGTTAGGCACGAGGAATGAACGCGGGGAGAAAGCAATTGAATTCTGCAGGAGACAGGGGTTAGTCATCACTAACACATGGTTTAGACACCACAAAAGGCGTAGGTATACATGAAAAATGCCAGGTGACTCAGAAAGGTATCAGTTAGATTATATTATGGTTAGGCACAGGTTTAGGAACAGTGTGATAAATTCGCACAGTTACCCAGGAGCGGATGCGGACTCTGACCACAATTTAGTTGTTATGAAATGTAATGTTCGTTTCAAGAAGATAAGGCAAGGGCGGCGGGCTAAAAAATGGAATTTAGAAGCAGTAAATGAATTAACGAGGAAGGAGTATCAGGAGGCTGTAGAGAAAATGATGGATGACGGTAAAGAACTGAGTACTATCGAAGAAAAATGGGAATGTATCAAGAAAGGGATATTGGAAGCCGCTAAAGACACTATAGGAAACTTCCTTCGGCACTTAGGGAAACTATAGTCAACTAGGCCTTAAATTAGACATCCATCTGATGGACAGTGAGATTAGAGCGATATTCTTTACTGTCCTTGAATTCCCTGCTTGGTTCAGAAAACACAGTTTCTTTGTTGTCTTCGGAAGCTCCACTGAGCATCAATGATAGCCAATCCTCTGTCATCCTTAATTTTTTTAGATATTTTCGCAAATTCAGAGTGTAAGAATCATTCGCCTTGACTAGGATTAGAACTGGATCCCTGGATGTCCGGCTGAGTGCTTTATAAATTGAAAAATATGGTTACTTATTAACACGGATATCCTTTCATCATTCAACACCCTTGAACATGCTCAGCAATTAGGCTTTTTAGTTTTCCTGTTACTTCTTGCTTTATTGTGTCCACATCTTCCCAGTGATGTCCCCTAATCACATTTTTGCATTTTGGGAATAGGAAAAAGTCACAGCGGGTGAGATCTGGCGAATAAGAAGGATGATCAAGGATGTTGATCTGCCAGAAACTGGTGAACCATCAATGCTGAATGTGCACAATATTTGCACACATTTTTAAACTCAAATATTTGGCTAAAATAGTGTGCAATGTTGCTTTTCATTAATTCAGTTCTCAGATATCATTTGGACAGTTTTTTCAACGATCGGTGAGGACAAGGGACCACACACGATCAATGCTGTCACCAACACAGGTGGTTAAAGGTCATCCCAGCCTTGCATCATCTTGTCGGTCATCTTTAAAACACTTTATCCACTTTAAAACTCATGTTTTCTTCTGAGAATTATCACCGTAAATATCTGTCAACATTTCAGTAATTTCTTTGTTTAACCACACTCCACCAAGACAATTGATGTTGATCTGTTTTTCCGTGATTTTGTCAATTTCCATTTTCAACATAGAGTAAAAACAAGAGCAATAGAAACTATCATAACTGGCACTGTACGCACAGATTGATGATCCGCCAAGCCCAGACAGCTCATTGGGTCTCGGACAACTGACGCTGCTAGTGGGCAGTATTGTTTCCATCATGCCGGCCATATTGTACCAGTTGGTATGTTTTTTGGGTAGACCATGAATATGCACTCTCGTCTCTCACTCAGTACTGCACGTGTGTGGTATGCATGGAGCTGCACAGAATGGAACGTTGTACTCTCTGCAGCTGTGTATTGATTTCCTCCTCTGCTTATGTGACAAACACCCTACACATATCTTGTGTGAATATTTTTTAGATGTAGTTGGGGAATTTAGGTTTGGGAAATGACTACCTGATAATTGCAGCGGAGGGTCTAATTTGGAGCTTTTTCTTGGCACTTTGGAAATAGCTCCTGTATTTGTTGAATAACTGGTAAATGAGATCAAAACAGAAGTTCAAGTGATTTTCCTTCCCTCCATGCCCACGCCTCCCCTTCATTCTGTATAAAATGTAAAAATTGAAAGTGCCATGGATGAAGAAGTTGCTGGAATAGTATTTCTTCGTCCCCTTCCTCGCTGTACTACCATATACTGGTCCAATAGGTCAATCAACTCGTCGTCCCATGGACTCATTGTAGTGCACAATGGCAAGAGGTTTCTCCTCTGCCTTCCCTTTCTTGTCCTGCACTGTCTTTGTGCTAGCAACATTAATGCTGCTCAGTACACAAACATTCCTCTTGTCCTTCCATCTCAAAGCCATCAATTTGTTCCTAAAGGCTGCAAGTTCTCCCATTTTCAATTGCCCTCTCAAATTGGGCATTGCCAAGAGCTGGTTGCAAGTGAAAAATCCACTAATGTATAACCCTGAACCTGTATGTATAAACCCTGGAGCAGCATCATCACAAAAAACAATTTAATTTCCTCCCCGCTGGTGTCAACCCAGTCTTTATTCTTTTCATTTTCTGTTGCAAAGATCTTTTGCATATTTTTTGCCGAGCATACAAATTTGTTTGCTGCGCTATGTAGCTACATATGTCGTCAGCGATAAAATGTTCAAATATTTAGTCCTACTCATTTTTATTGACTTGATCACCTTTTGCACCAGCCTCAAATCCAGCCAGGAATCTAGCTCTTGGTGTTGCTCTTTTAACCTAACTGCTGGAATGTGATTGCTTGGTACTGTAACCGTCTTCATCTCTATCCTCCTCTTCACTCTCTGTTTTGCTCTCAGAAATCTCCTGCAATTCTGTTAATCTGCACGGAAACCCTGTTGCTCTCCCACTGGTACTGGCAATCGTTGTCACGGTCACATTAGTGGGTCCTCCTCTTGATAGTGAGCTGCTTCCAGTAACACACTTTACTCTTCAACACTAAGCTCTAACATTTTATTTGTAAAATCATCAGGCAGTGCAGGTTAGCCATTATATGTACAACTTAGAATATGGATTCAAAATTATAAACTATACACCCAACAAAATTCTATGAAAGAAGCAAAAAAATGTATAGTTTTGTAAAAGTTATAAGCTTTACACTGATGGAGATTTCTATGAAAAAGTCACACATTCGCTAACAGGAAGTTTCCAAAACTCAATAACTAGACAATAATGGAAAGTTCGATGATAGCTGCAGAGAATGAAGAGCACATCCAGGGGAAGATAATTCAAGATCAGGGTATCACAAGGTAGGAATACCAAGTTATGGTTAACACATGTCTATCTTCTACATTGAAGAAACAAAATTCAGAGAATAATATAGCAAATAAACATGAGAAGCACTACTAGAATCTAATTTCCACTCCAAAGATGAAAGGAATTCAAAGAAAACTCAAATGTTTAAAGTGTATGCATAAGTATTTGCTCACAAGAACTGCAAAGGAACACTAAAAATATATGGTCATCCACCAAGAATACACAGCAAACTAAACTCACTTCCCTTAGAAAAGTGATCAAGGGTAAGTGAAAGAAAAAGTACTGGAAGGGGTGCTTTCATTTCGAAAACACCATAAAACTTTCATGAAAGCAAAGAATTCCTATACGTTATATATATTAGGCATATATATTCCTATGTACTAACACCCTGGAGTTCTAAAAAAATATGCTAGATGGTAGAACTCCATAGATCCGAAAGAACTGCAACTATAGATGCATTCCCCGAGAAAGGAAAAATCATTTTATGTGGTATGTTTTTAGCTACTCACCCTGTTTCAGCATCATCCCCGGAGCATGTCTAAAGACATCCTCACCATTGAATGGGTTTAAGGAATAAGATGTTGT
Source organism: Hetaerina titia (assembly GCA_037158775.1). Taxonomy (NCBI): domain Eukaryota; kingdom Metazoa; phylum Arthropoda; class Insecta; order Odonata; family Calopterygidae; genus Hetaerina; species Hetaerina titia. The sequence goes on along the minus strand of CM073778.1, from coordinate 91,695,353 downwards.
GATGTAATACTGTGCATGCAATGTCACAGGCATTCGTGGTTGTGCATGATGCACCACAGTCCACGAGGTTAAAGCCAACTTTTAAACACAAGGTGTGTTTTACCTTTGACAAATACCAGGTCAAGGTGAATGATTTTTATTCTCTAAAATTGTTGCATTGTTATGCACGTTGAGCGGATGACTCCTTTAAAAGTTATGATCATGCAGTTTTTTGGGATTTATTTTTATTTTGTCATACCGTAGCTTCTCTGCTAATGAGTCATTATTAAGCTTATGCCACCCTAGCTAATATGGGAGAGGAAGGAGAAGTGCAAAATATTTAGCAAAAATCTGTGAAATCACGTGCAAATTTCTATACATGCCTGGAGGAAGACCCAGTTCAAAACAAGGGTTAATAACCAATAAATTTGTTATTTGTAATGAGAAAAAAAGGAAATAAAAGGAATCACAAACATTTATATGACAGGCCCCCACCATAACAAGACTGGTCATGCAGAATTGAAAAGTAAGAGGGGGAAATTCCCCTGTTACATTGTCATGCAACTCATACCATACCATCAGATCTTCAACTTGGCAGTCTTATCAGGAAGCTTCCTAACAAGACTGACATACATGGTGGACTCTGAAAGTAATGCAATTATTTTTTTAAATTAGTAATTTCTTGAACAGATTTGCACTAACACTTAAAATTCTTCAAAGTATTCTTCCCCTGGGTCTCTACACATTTTTCCAGCGACTCTGCCATGACCAGTACGTGCCCTGGAGGGCATCTTCAGTAACCTCTCGCAAGGTCTTTGTCACGGCTATTTGGATCTCTTCTGTGGACGAAAAACGGGTTCCTTTCAGGGCTGCCTTAATCCAAGGGAATAAAAAAAAAGCCTGCTGGAGCAATGTCAGGACTATACGGGGGATGGGGCAGTGTTGGCACCCGGTGTTTGGCCAAGAACTTGCAGACTCATAGCGCGTTGTGGTAAGGTGCATTGTTATGATGGAGTTGCCAGGTAGCGAAGATGTCTTTTCTCATCCTGATGACCCCTTTTCAGACTCTTCCCAGAATAGTAGTAGGCAACATTAACTATCTGTCCTTGAGGAACAAACTCCTTATGGACCACTCCTTTTCTGTCGAAAAAGACAATGAGCATTGTTTTCACTTTTAATTTGCTCATTATTGCCTTTTCGGGCTTGGGGGACTGGTCGGTGTGCCACTGAGAGCTTTGGTGTTTTGTTTCTGGGTCATATTCAAAAACCCAGGTTTCATTACCAATGGAGATGTTGTCCAAACAATCAGGTTCACTTTAAATACATTGCAAAAGTTCACTTGAAATTTCTGCTCGATTGGTCTTTTGGTTCTCTAACAACACCATGGGCACGAGGTTGGCACTTTTCTTGTTGCTAAATTGCTAAATCTTCAGTTACAATGCAAAACACAACAGTAGACGGCAAGTTCAGTTCATTGGCAACCGTCTTGATACTGAATCAATAGTCAGAGTCCAGCAGTTGTCATTGTTATTGGTTTTGCCACGTGCCACATTGTCGTTGGTTTTGCTGGTTGATGGCTGCCCAGAGTACGAACCTTTTCCTGGCTCTCCGTAAAGGCTTTTAACCACCTTGAAACGTGTGAGTAGGACAGAGCAGAGTCCCCATAAACCTCACGAATCATTTTGTTTAACTCCTCAAGAGATTTTTCCCATTTAGCCCAAAACTTAGTAATCACATAACATTGCTCAATCGTCGATTTCAATTTTTTCGTGACATGGTCGACATCCAGAGGCTTATAATAACTGATGTCCTGCCGCTTCCACAGCTTGGAGAGCTTTGAGACCGGTTTTGTGGTAGAGCTTAGCGTCCCCCCATTAACTCCAAGTGATTTGTTCTCACTCTGACCAATAGGAGCGGGAGGGAAAATTCAATTGCATTAATTTCGGAACACTCACTGTATGTTTAAGTATAGGACAGATGACTGTCCTTTCCTGCCAATTCAGATGCTGCCTTTAGCCCTCCAGGCTTAAGCAAACCATGTGACAAACCTATGCATATGAGATGAGGGATAGCAATGAAATTGTGTGTCACTGGATATATATCTTCCTCATCTCTTCATAAATCCTTCATTATTTTCCAGTGACATTGGGGATTTGATATGAGCAAACTGTTCATTTTACCTTGTTACTGTCATTTCATGGTCAATGTAATCATCATGGCAATCACCCGTCCTCAACAGACGACCAGTGTGAAGAGGGAACACAGATCCTGAGGGTCATCGAGGCATACTGCACTGGCTCCAAGATGAGAAATACAGTCAATTCAGGTAACATTGACCTCCGTTCATTGCGTGACCATCACCTCAGACCAAATCGCAGTCAACGCCTATTCCAATGATTGGGAAGGAAATAATCCCTCATGCTATCCATTCTTCTCCACCCTCCCAATATACTGTTTGATTTTTGTTGTGGGGTGGTCGTTGGCAGTGATCAGAGTGGGATATTTCCCCTCTGCTTCTCCCTATCCCCTAACCCTCCTTCCCTCCCTCTCTCCTAGCTACGTGCCACCGCTGGCTCTGTCAATTACACCATGTATTTGTCCCCCTCCTTCCCTACCCTCATTGTTTCCAATCAAAATCCCCCTTACCACCCTGGAATACTTCAGTGGGCTCAGCCAGCCACATGGCATCGGGAGGACTGCGAATGGAACCTGGTTGTTCCCTGCCTCTGCTGCTGCCCACGCCCCTTCCAGCCTGTCCTCAGACGTGGCAATCGCAGTGGGCATCTGCAGAGCACCCAGTGGGTGCCGTCACCCACTGCCCCAGGATGAGAGGCCGGCCCCATGCAACCACACCCCTTACCTGGTGTTGTGGGAGTTTTGTCGTCCGAACGATCAAGAAAACCCACTTTGAGTAACCAGCTGAGCCAGCCACTGTGCAATCCCTCCAGTTCTTTGTTTCAAGGGTGGCCTCCTCTTCATTCTCTTGGAGATCAAAAGGATGAGTTTTTTGCCCTGTCATCTGCAATTTTTCTAGTTGAAAACTTTGAATGGAATTAATGTCCACGTCAAGATGAATGAATCTTTTTGTCTGCTTTTGCTCTAAAGTGTGTTTTGATTATATTTTTGTGAGATTGTGCTCATCAATTGGGCCTAACTGGAATTTTTTTATTGTTTTTTTAAAAGTGATTTAGTTGTAGTTTGTGTTGTAAAAGTCAGTTATTGTATTTTTGGCAGCTATTGCCTAACACAAGTGGAAGTTGTTTATCTATACATAATCGGCACAAACGAGTATGGGGAATTGCCTTCATTAATTTGATTGCCAGTGCCTCGTTTCACATAAGCTCTGCATGATACTTTTTTACATATTATAATGAACTATTGGACATTTCCAATATCTTTTGCTCAATGAACTTATAGTTATTACCAGGTGCATGTTGTTACTTGAATAGAATCAACCGTGAACGCTATGTTCACATATCTGCAAATTCATGTTCAGAAGTACAGTAACCATATATGAACTTCCCTGTTTATTCTTTTGTAATTCATTCCTTAGGATTTCACATTATAGTTAATAATTATAAGTATACAAGTGCCATTTAGATATAAATTTTATAATCTGCTGTACTGTATTGCAGCATTATTTTAATTATGGTATTGATATATTTATTAGTTTACTTTAGACTTAAAGGGTATTGTTGTAATGGAGATTTGGATTTCCTCTGTAATCATACTAGTCCATTTGCTTCGTAGGAGTAGTGATTTTATGGCCATGCATAAAAGCTTTAAATTCCTGTCATAATTTGTTTTACTCCAGAGTAACATCTGTGTAACTCAGTTTAAAAGTAATCTCTTTTGAACATTTTTGGAAAAAAATACAATGTTTGAAGTACCTTGACATAAAATGAGGTTATTTTTGCATTGGTGCATATTTTCAGAGTCCGTCCAGAGGTACTCTGCAGTTTTTTGTTGTCTGTTGATGATTTCATTTAACTATTACATTGCTTTAGCAAGCAGTCAGCTTGGTAATATGGCACTTTTTAGCAGTTTAATTTCCATGACCAAGCTGGCATCTTAAGAATCGCCTAATCTCTGGTGAAGACCTTTGACTCTCAATATCTTTTGATATCCTTGTAAATGGCATTGTTCTATGCTGAAACTAAGTCATAGTTACTACCCTGATAGCGCTTTGCATCTCATTGCTGCTGTACAGTGTGAATACCATGTTTAGTGTGGGGCTCATATTTTTCATTGTTTATTTTTTTATATTGCCTAAAAAAAGCATGGACATTAGGAAATGACTTAGGTGATGCCATAGTAAGTAAACATTACATTAGCAAAGACGTTAGAATGAAACATAATTACAGAAACAAGTTCAATTCAGTAAAAACTTGAATAAAAAATTCCCTTATTGAACCTCATATTTCAGTACACATTTTTATGGAAAAGATGCCATTTTTTGGTAGTTAGCACTAAACTCTTTTACAGTTTCTGCCATATATGATGGGTACTGGCTGCCAAGAAAGGGATACAATTATATTAGATTCGTGACTTTGCATGGTAGTCTAGTGGAGTTGTGAGGAATGGTTATGATAATGTCTGGTACAATTGAAGGTATAGTTTCCTAGTTTTCTTTCATGGGAAGGAAATTTTCATTTCAAAAGTTATTTCTTTCATTATACTTTCCTTTCATTCATGTATGATAAATAAATGACGATGTCTGCTGTAATCACAAATGAAATAATTCACGATTACTGCATAACAAAAATTATGTAAAAAATACAAATAATTTGGTAGTTTGTGAATAAATGGGCTCGCTAAGGGCCACAGCCACCCAAGCAGCTTGGTGGCATTTCTCATATTCCATTAGAAAAGCCCATCTGGTAAAGAGATCCCCTGTAAACTTGCGAGGAAGTATCATTTGGTGCCGTGCACAACATGCTTAATATGAAATGCAGCACACAATCTAAATGGAAAATCATGTCATAAAAAATGTTGGCAAGATTGCTCATGATAGTCCATCATCTCAATGAGATGAGTGTAAAGGGAATGAAAACCAGCAAAAATGGAAAGGGAAAAAATCATGTTTATGAAAGTTTAATATGAATGGAATCTCAGTTATAATGCAATGAAATCACACAAAAATAATTCGAATGAAATTTGCCTAATTTAATCTCTGCAGGGTGATGAATATAAAAAGTAGAAAATAAAGTGGCTGTTCTCTAAAAAAAAAGAAATGTGCATGGTTTTTCATGAATTACCTTTAAAAAATTGGATAAATCATTTCACCATTACAAATAAATGTTTACAAGCCCTTGTAAATGATAACAGTTGAGGTCATCATATATATGTACATGGAACTATTTACACCATGGTGAATTACCATTACAATCATTGTTAAAATTTTAAATGTAAGAAAACTAAAAAGATCTACTGCCAAATGTATAACTGAACACAGTCTGAAGAATGAGGAACTGTTTTAGTGAATTAAGTTTGAGTAATATATATGACAGGCTGAGTAATATTAATGAAACAACTACAATTTCTTTGTCATAATACAGAGCTCTTAATGAACATTTCTGTGATAATTGAAATAATAATTTTTTAAAATCATGCTGATGGCATTGATGCCTGAAAAATGAAAAATTGACTGCTCTAGACAATAAAGGGACTATTAAAAAAAGGAAAACTTTTCTTGTGTCCTGATTGAAATAATTCACTTGTAGGTCTGTGATCCCTTAGGCAATAGCAGAAGGAAGTTAGAAGTAGTACTGGTTAGATTTTGTTTGTCATCATCTTAAAGAAAAAAAATAGTTGCACAAATTATGTGAGAATGGATTAAATAAAATCCAATTGCATATTATTATTATTATTACTTTTTATTTGCCCAGAGATCACAATACAAAATACCGGGTGGATGGTGTATGTACATGATATAAGGCACGTCAATAAGGAGCAAAGACACAGGCTCTAATTAAGATACAAAGAAATAAAATGGTGCTCGCAGTTACATAATATATGACATAACGCCATGAACATTGGCTGTTACATGCACATGAAATATCAATTAAGGCAATAATTGAATAACCAACATGAATCAGACCATGACAATTGCTATAAACAAAGAGTATAAACCTTCTAGTCAGGAATGTTGTTAAGATATTCATCAACCGAGTAGAGCATATTGCGTTGTAGATATCTTTTTAATTTATGCCTGAATGCAGCAGTTCCCTTAGTTTCCTTTATACTTTTGGGTAGTTTGTTATATAATCTGATGCCCATTTCATTGGGTCCTAATTTCAATGCTTTAGTTCTAATATTCCCATAATGGATGTTGTTCCTTCCTCTGGTGTAGTGAGCATATGTCTGCAGAGCAAATTGGACAGCTATAGTTCAAGTCTTCAGTGCATTTGCTCTTGTTCCAAAACTTAAGAAAACCATACAAAATTTATGGAAAACTAAAATTTACAGTAGAGAGCAAATACAAAAGTAAATAATTGATGATGATCTGAAGAATAATAAACAAGAAGTGAATTAATTTTCAGTTGAATAGATTACAGAGCATTTAAAATTAATTAATTAGTTCATTTTGTTCAACTCTGTACAAAGCTGCTCATTGGAGACTGGTGGTATCTGAAAGGAAAATCTTCAGAAAATCAAGTACATGGCAGTGATACCTGAAAAATTGAAACTCGACTGCTTCAGACAGTATTCAGATTGCTAAAAAGGATCATTTTTCTTGTAGCCTGAATGAGTTAATTCACTCTTTGCTGGAGTGATGTATTGGACAATAGCAGAAAGAAGTTCTTCAGAAACATATGTTGGGTTTAGTTTGTTACCATCTAAAAAAAATGAAAAGGCATCCTATAATAAATTAGGATCTGTTGCAATGGTTGCCTTGAATGGACTGTGAAAAATGTGAGCACCACACAAAAACCAAGTAGTTTCCCCTGTTGAAAAACAAATGTGTAAAGAGTGTGACCCCTGAAACTGCAGATCTTTAACACTGCTGCGACCTATGTCATAATCAGTTACATTCAGAGCACTTGGTATTCCCTCAATCAGTTCAGGTGAATGCCTGATGGTGTGCTACCTTGACAGGAATAGTCAGCCGGGGACAGATTCCACTTTCCTCGATTCCGTGGAACACGGATACTAAAACCTCCCAGGCAATATAAATAGAGTGATTATTGATTGATGGTGATGTAAAAAGTTCTTGGCCTTGCCCATATGTGGGCAAGGCCAAAAACATCATAAAGGACTACAACGACAGAAGCCTATTTGTGTGCTCATTTTATAGACCCCCAGATTCTAATACAGATATTCTACTCATATTCATCAACCAAATGTCTACTCTCAGCAACAAACATAGCAACAGTATAATTATAATCCGTGTTAATATTAATCTACCATCAATTCATTGGGGCTCTCACTGCATAGGACTGCATCAGCAGCCATACAGCGATTCTTGTGGAAATAAAAACAAAGTTCGTGAAAATACACAAAGAAAAGAGTTAAATATACTTATTGAACAGGGCAAATTTTAACAAAATTTGAGAATGTTTTTTTAAACAAATTACCAGAATTCAAGACAAAAACCCAAGCAACCAATACAGAGTAAATATTTCCTAAACATTACATGCAAGGAAATGAAGACACACATTCCATAAAAACTTAAATTTAACAGTAAGGAACCTAGATGGTGCAATGGAGAAGTCAGAGTGGCATTAAGAAAGCAAGGAAGGCTGCAATCAGGTTTATGAAAGAGTTTAAAAAGTTGTGACGTAGTTTACATGAAGACATCTGAACAGAAACTAAAAGAATGTCGTGGTAAAACATAAAGTATCCTACAAGAAGCCCTACACTCCGTCAAAACTAAAATGCTATACAAATATCTTGAGGAAAATAAAAAGTCATTCTGGTCCTATATTAGAGATACACAGGGTAAATGTCCAACTCTACATTCTTTGAAGTTGGAAAATGGCAAACTTAGAATACAGTATTGGCAGTAATGTTATGAGATTTCTTGATATGAGGGTTGATATTTATAATTTCAGCCTAATAATGAAAAGACAGTAATTTATTGTTGAAAATGGCTCTATTGTTTTTGGAAGTATTCTCCATGATAATCAATGCACTTTGCATGCGCTCAAACCAATTTTCATAACACTTTTCCACTCCGATTGAGGTACCTCCAAAACATGGTTTTTGAATGCATCAACGGTTTCTACAGGTTCCGAAAAACATTGGTCATGCAATTTTTTCTTTAGAAGCGGGAATAAAAAGAAGTCATTTAGTGCTAAATCAGGGCTGTATGGAGGATGACCCATCAATTCGATGTTTTGGCCAGTCAAATAGGTAGTTGTTTCAGCCAATCTGTGAGAACAATGCAAGCTCATAATGAAGAATGATCCTTCGTTGCCGCTTCTTTTTCTGTATTTCACCAAGCATTTCTGGCAAACAAATGTTCATGTACCATTCAGAATTCATGGTTCTATGTTGCTCTAATGGTACAGTTGCCACATGTCCAGTTATTCCGAAGAAACAGGTGATCGTTTGCTTCGATGTACTCGATGCACAAATCACTTTTGTCGGATTTAGATAGTCTTGGAAGACCCATACAGTGGATTGCTGTTTTGTTTCGGGCCCATACGTATTGGTCCATGATTCATCACCTATGCATATGTTATACACAGCTTTTTTGATGCACCGTGATTGTATTTGTTGAACATTTCTTTGCACCAATTGACACGAGTATTTTTTGGAGATTTTGTCGAATTATGCAGGACCCATGCAATATTTTATTGATACTTGTCAAACTAATCCCCAAGGATGCCTCAAGCTCACAATAAGTCACATGACGATCTTCCTTTACTAGTTCTTGCACAGCATCAATGTTTTCTGGCATAACAACTGATTTTGGTTGACCTTCACGACTTTCTTTGCTGAGCGAACGGTAGCCATGATGGAATTCGTTATACCAGCGTTTGACAGTGGCAAAGGATGGGAGGAAGGATCCCTATCTGGGTTCGAATCCCGGTCGAGGCGAATGATTTTTACTCTCTGAAATTGTTGCAATGAAATGCATGTTAGCGGATGGCTCTGTGAAAAGTTACTGTTGCGGCATCTCCCGCAGTTTCTTGAAATTTGTCCAAAGTATAAACACCCTAAGTGTTTCAAATTGGCTTTAACCTCATGGACTGTAGTGCATCGTGCACAACTACAAATGCCTGTGACATTGTATGTATGGTATTTCGTCACAACATCTTGTTCTTTTCCCAAAAATTTCAGTTTAAGAGGACCAGAAGCCAAAAAGTCCAAAAGCCCAAAAATTTCAGAGTTTAAGAGGACGCCGCGATAGCTTAACTGGCTAAAGCACTCGGCTGGATATCAAGGGATCCGGGTTCGAATCCCGGTCAAGGCAAATGATTTTTACTCTCTGAAATTGTTGCAATGAATTGTTTTACCATAGTGAAAGTTTGAAGGTTTAATGATAAACTTGTCTATTGAAGCAGTCGGTCCCTGTGATGTCATACCTCTTAGCAATCTCAGTTACCTCTTTTACCTTCGTCATTCTCATTGCTGTTTTTTAGTTGTTTATTCTAAAAAACTACACTCCCACTTTTAATGGAAAGGGTCCTGATTTATCATCTAGGGGCTACATTTATTCAATTGAGAAAATAGGAATAATTTTACCTTACCACAGGTTCCTGCTGTAGGGATGGGGTAAATGTGTGAGTGCCTCCTAAATTAGGGAGGAAATTGACAAGAAAAACATAGTGGTGTCAAGTTCTCGTGCTCATGTTGAAGTCTTTGTGACACAGCCACCAAAAAGCTTCCTCCAAGGGTAGCCTGGGACCAGTGATTATTTTAATTAGGGCTCCCTTGCACTCTCTTCTGAAGGTGAGGAGGAAATGCAATGAAATGACTAGTCTGAAGCTTGACACTTTCTTACATGCCTGACTACGTAAGATAAAATGGCTGTCTTCATGCCAGAATAATCCAGGAGAGATTGTGCAGTGCATATTTTAGAAAGAACTATAAATATTTTAAATGATTTGAAGATCATAAAAGTAGTGGGTTTTAGGGCTGCTCAAAAGGCTTGTACTATTGATTCCATATAAGTGTGTATATTTAAAAAAAAAACCTTATCCAAGATGGGGTTCCTGCCAATTAGCATTTTTCATCAAACTATATGTATAATACTTGGGGTTTTAAATTAGTTGAGGTAACAATTAGCTTAATATAACAGTGATGATATCTTATTATTATTTTTGGTTTGTCTGACATGTAAAGTGGGTTTGGACTAATATAACACCCCTGGATTTAAGACATTGTCCCTGGCATTACTTGGTTGAAGTCTTTCATACTAGGCGTCAATAAAGGAAGACTAACTTGGCAGGTTCTACTAGAATTTTTATTGTCTTTAATGTGATAAAAATTGTAGTGGAATCTGCCGGGAAGTTTGTCTTCCCTCATTTATACCCCTGAATTTTTTAGCCTCACCTAATAGGAAAAAACCTGACATCTCACACTACAGTTAACCATTCTTCAACTCTGCGGAAGCTGACTCTCAAGCTCCACATTCTCAAGTTTTTCCCCTCCAGTTAGAAGTTAACTTATCCTTCCTCCTCAGAGTCCTCATATCCTTTGTTTTGTTAACATTTATCTTCACCCCATACTATCAAAATTGATTGTCTAATTTATTTGCCTTTAGATTGTAATCCCTGGAAAGACTGGCTAAGTAAAACTTGGATATATAATAGCAAATTTGGATCATTTAACTATTCTATAGGGAAAAATAAGAAAACATCATTTTGGGTAGATTTTTTATTATTCAACATAATCTCCTTCAGCTCGATACTTTTCACAGTAATCCTCCAACTATTTTAAGCTGTCCAAAAAATAGAATTTCAGCGATGTGTATGATGGTGGTGATTTACTGGTTTGACCTGAATCATTATCCATCAAGTCATTCTTTCAAATTTGGAAATAAAAAAAAGTAACTGGGCCAAGCCTGGTAATATGGTGGATGTTGTAATAATTCAAACTTTAATTCCGCAATGTCCACCTTTGAAACTGTATTGGTGGGCAGCTGTGCATTGTTTTGATGGAAAGGAATTTTTCCCCTTGGCGCAGGAAGACTTTTTCCTTGATTCCTTCAACTGGTACAATAATGATGCATAATACTCTGCGTATGTCCTTTTTGCAAGTTTGCAATTTAGACAATTCCGCATGCATCTTAAGAAATTGTGGCCATCACCCTGTCGGCCTATTTCACAGTCTTTGAAGCCAAATTGCCTTCATTAGCCTGCTTTTTCAGCTGTTCACCTGTCTCTGGAGTATAGTAGTGTATCCTTACTTTGTCAACTTGTGGGTATAAATGCAGAAACACATCAGAATGGTGGCATAAAAGCACCAAACCAGCCTCCCAATCAATCACAAGTTTGTGTTTATTATCCACTGTTAGCAAATGCAGAACCCATCTTGCTGAGATTTTTTTACACCCAATTTTTCATTTGTCCTTTTTGCAAGTAATCGATTTAAAAAATTCCCTGTGCATTCCAAAACACCTTGGCCATCACCTTGTCAGCCAATTTCTCCATCTTCACCTTCTTCAGTGCCAAGAACAAACTTCAGATACCCACTGTGACAACTGTTCCTTTGTCCCTTGAGTAAAGTAGTTTCATCCATGGCCATATATCGGCTCAGAAACTAATAAGGATTGTGACAGAAAAGTGCCAAACCAGTCTCTGAATTGACTACATGATTGTGTTAATTCTCCAATGAGAGCAAATGACAGCAGGGCACCCATCTTGCTGAGATTATGTCATGCCCAATTTTTCGTGTAGAATTGAACACACTGTACTACCTTGTGATGTACCTTTTTCTGTTTCATGAACATTTCCAATTCATTAATCACTCAAAACACTATAGTGGATTATGTCAATTATTTTTTGGAATTCACTTCCACTCTCCATTGATAATGCAAACGAGGGTCATCATCTGTGGATGTGCAGCAGCGTTTTAAGTTCATTAACCCAATTGTCAACTGCTGCAAACACAGGAGCAGATGTGCCATGAACTTCCTTCAACTTGGCTTTCATCTCTCATACTGTTAAACCTTTAAAAAAGAGGTGGTCAATCAATGCATGGAAATACATTTTTTCCATTTTTCTGAATAAATAATAGAATGTTGCTTCAATCGACTGTGGAAATGGAACTTCATCATGGATATACCTGAAACTTAAACAGCGGTGCTGTTGAAAGTGAGGCTTACTTAAAGAAATACCTTTTCCAATTCATTAAGTGCCATCTGCTGTATTTTCTAAGAAGTTATTGAACAACCCACATTTCACTGATAAATTTTGTGAATTCCTGACTGACTTTTACTCTTGCCTCTGCCTCCTGTTCTTCTTATGCCTTCCTCACTGTGCTTTGCCTTTGCATGTACATTGAAAAGAACAGGTAGTTATTACCCTGTGTTACTGCACTGCCCATCCCTGTAATCTACTTCTATCATCTATAACTAATTGTTTAACCCAGTTGACTACATCAAACACCTCAAAACCCACAAAACAAATAAGTACATCTTGATAGTACTCTGTTCTTTTGTATTAATGATCTTATTACTTCTATGGCATCATGCACCCCAAACTGAATCCAAGCTGATCATACCCTGGGTAACCATTTACCATAGCTAACTAAAATTGATCCGAGGAAATCTTCTGGCCAAATTCCTCCCTCTTAAATGGAATTATCCCATTAAAGCTCTTCCATTTTCCAAAGCACTGAAATATTTTTCAGGATGTTACCTATCTGCACTACCCTATTTAATTTGTGTTTGATGAAGATATATATTTGCTCTTTTGAATTTGTTAAAGGTATTCATTAAATTTTTAATCTTTATTCATAATATTTGTTTGTTTAAAATAATGATAGTATGTGTAAGCTGCATGTTGTTTACATTTGGAATTTAATTCTTTTATGAAGCCATTTATATTGTTATACATTTCACTGTGGCCATAGTTAATGAGGAATGACCAATGATGGAAGGTAATGTTTTTTGTTATCAATAGGAATAAGGTTGACAGTGCTTTTAAACAATCATAAGATACACGCACTATCTGGGAAAATGCTCAAAAAGTGATGGTGTAATGGAATGGAGAGGTGCCCTTTTCCAAGTGAAAACGAAAGAGACTGCTGCCACTACTGTCGGCAGAATGGTCTACTTGAGCTACTGAAGAGTAGTAAAAGTAGGTGAAGAAGGTGGGGAAAAGATAATTGATGTACGTCTTACTGTCCCAAAGATCTGGTCCATAAATCAATTGAAGTTGTGCTATTTTTGTGGGTTAGGTGATTATATGGGTGGTGGTCCATCGTTTTCTTAAGCCACATCTGTGATTAGGCATTTGTTCTTTTTATTATTTTAGCAAACATATATCAACGAATTCTTCCTTCCTTCCTGATGATGATGTTGAATGTCAAAACCCAGGTTTTGTCTATACTGTGGAACTATAAAGTTATTATTTCTCATTTCAAAATGAATCCATCCATAAAGTCATATCTCAAATGTCTCAAAATGACCTGTCATAACGTCCTTAGCTTAAAAAATCAGATATAAACACAAAAATTTAACTAATAAACAGTCAATTAATTAAAAAGTATCATGGCATCACAACTTTGTGAGCTTTATAGATTTAAAAAATTTTTGTGTGCTCATTTGAAACAAATATCTTTTGAAGATGAATCAAACAGAATATATTTGCCTGTTTCATAGATTTCAAAAAGGTATTTGAATTGGGAAAAAACTCATGACTATATTGCAGAAAATAGGAATGGATTGGAGGGACAGGAGACTAATCCGCAATCTGTACATGTCTCAAATTGCTCATGTGTGAGTGGGGAATGGAGAGTCTGGATGGGCAGTGTTTGGAAGAGGTGTAAGGCAGGGTTGCCCATTGTCACTGGTGCTGTTCAACGTATATGTGGAGGAAATGATTAAAGAGGCATGGGAAGAACTGGAGGTGGGAATGAAAGTTGGAGGGGAATTTGTAAAATCAGTCGGGTTTGCTAATGACCAAGCTCTAGTTTGTTAGTCAGCCAAGGAGCATTGCCGAGTGTATTGGAGGTTCAGTGCAATAGATATGGGATGAGAATCAATATTAATAAAACAAAGGTTATGCGATTTTCCAGAAAGACAAAGGCTAAGCTAGGAATGCAAAAGCTAGAGCAGGTGGAACAGTTTCCATATCTTGGAAGTGTTTGTGCTTCACAATAACTAAGGGATACATTTAGGTTGCATATCAGTACAAAGAAATAAGTTGTGTGGTTTGCTTAATTAAATTTTTCTTTGATTACAATCACCAACAGAATCATGTTTAAAATCAATAGACTAGCAAGTACAGAATATTGGTTTGTATTCTGCGTAATGTTTAACCTTGATCACAGAATTAGTATTATATTCCCACTTAGGTGTTCTGTGTATTTAACATTTTTATTTTTGTTCATGATTTTTCAATACTATCAAAGTTCAATAATGTGTACTAAACCATTAGTAGGAAAGTCAGGAATAAAGTCAGTGTAATGTTGTTGGGAAAAACCTTCAAGTTCTTCTGTGAAATAAACAGATGGAGTTAATTTACAATGTTATTATTATTAGGTATTCTACTGGTTAAGGTAGGTTTTTGGATGGACACAACTATCTAATAAACATTTTGTAACTCCAAACAAAACCCAATCTAGCAACCTGATCTACATCAGGTCCCTCCTCATCTCTGTGTACTTCCTTCCTCCCTTCATCCCATCCAACATCCCCATCCTGTTCCTGCCCTTTCCTCGCTTGCCCAACATTCTCCCCTCTATTACCTTCTTCAACATTCCACTACCGCCCAATATGCCTTTCATCCATTTTTCCTGCTTCCATAGGATTTCTCTCAACAAACCCCTCTCCTCACCCACTATCTCCAGTACTTCCTCATTTGTTTTCCTTTCGGTCCATTTCACCTTCTCCATTCTTCTCCACACCCACATTTCAAAAGCCTCCAATCTACGTCTATCCTCCTGCTTCAGTGACCATGTTGTCATAGCTGTACATAGCTACGCTCCATATCAGAGCTTTTACCAGTCTTGTCTTAACATCCCTACACAACGTCCCTGTCATCAACTCCCTATTCCTTGAGAAAGCCTCCTTGCCTAGCGCAATTCTTCTCCTTACGTCCCTACTACTTTGACCGTGTTGGTCCAAAACACTTCCGAGATATGTAAACTGTTCTACCTGCTCTTATTTTTTCCCCACCTATTTTAATATTTAGCTTAGCCTTTTTCTTTCTGGAAAATCGCATAACCTTTGTTTTATTAATATTGATTCTCATCCCATATTTATCGCACTGAACCTCCAATTCACTCAACAATGCTTGCAACCCCTTGGCTGACTGAGCAACTAATGCTTGGTCATCAGCAAACCTAACCGATTTTACGAATTCCCCTCCGACTTTCATTCCTACCTCCAGTTCTTCCCATGCCTCTTTAATCATTTCCTCCACATATACGTTGAACAGCACCGGTGGCAATGGGCAACCCTGCCTTACACCTCTTCCTAACACTGCCCATCCGGACTCTCCGTTCCCCACTCGCACCTGAGCAGTCTGGGACATGTACAGGTGCGGATCAGTCTCCTGTCCCTCCAATCTATTCCTATTTTCTGCAATACACACATTAATTTTTCCCAATTCACTCTATCAAATGCTTTTTAGAAATCTACAAAACAGGCAAAAACGTCCTGATTGTTTTCTATATTCCTCTCGATTAGTGATCTCATTATTGCAATGGCATCATGCGTACCTCTCCCTTTCCTAAACCCAAACTGATTATCCCCTAAGTAATCACTTGTCTTACTCTCTATCCTTTTGTTGATGATCCTGAGAATAACTTTAGCTGCATGGGATGTCAAACTTATTGTTCTGTAATCCTCACATGATTTAGCCTTTACCTCGTTATTATTTATGCATTACTAAATGCATCGTAGGAAATACTTTCTGCCAGACTTCACTGATATATTGTGTGATAATTGAGAATGTGATATCTAAACCCTGTGAAAAATTTTAAATGTGAATATTCCAAATATTTTGGTGCATAGAATCAATCGCATAGTTATAATTTTTGTGAGAGTTGATGAATTGTGACTGCGTAGATATTTTTCTTAAAAACACTCTAGTCTTTACAACTTATTTACATCATGACTTTTTTCAAAGAGGTTTTGCTTTTTTTTCTCATTTAATGAATTATATATTTTTTTAAATTAGGGCCAATAATGTGGGAATTCCAAAAAGTATGTTTTGCAATGCTATTGATTTGTTTAATACTTAAGTTTGTTACATTAGATTTTTATGTTTGTCTGTTTAATTCATCTTGCAAAGCATGTTTTTGCCCAAGTTGTGTGCTTTTGCATTTCAAAGAAAGTGTTCTACTTTCTTAGGCTTGTCATAAATATTTCCAACTCTAGGTCTTTGGTGCTTATTGTGATTGCATCGTTCTTCTTTGTGAAGCAAAATATAATAGTCTATAAACTTCATTTAAACAATTCAAATGAAGTTGTGACTTTTACTAAACCCCAGAATGTTTGTGCTTGAGTGTTTTTAGCTAATTATCATTGTTTATCTTTGTCAAAATCAAATGTTTTCTATTTTGAAGAAAAGGGTTATGGGAAAGGCAGACATCCAAAAATGTAACAATTGAGATATGCAATATTTTACTGTGTAGATAATTCTCCTGGGTAGTCTAAGGAATATTGCCCACAAATTGTATTTTATGCCTGTGTAATTAGATATTTTATATCCAGGTCTTTTTTAATAAGGTTTTGGTTAAGAATAGCAAAAACAAGTCTTCCAAGGGTCACTATTATGATCATATTTAAATGTTATACTTTATTGAGCATTAAGTATTTCCATTTTGCATTTGTTATTGTTTTGAAACAGGCCAATTGATTGTTGTCTATTGGTTGCTGATATATGTACGAGACAACACTTCTGGATATTACAATCATCAAATTAGGAATTGTGAATACTTTGGCAATTTTCACCCTGTAAAGTAGCTGAGATATGTTTTAAAAATGGCTTATTTTTAAAGAGAATTGGAGTTTGCTATACAAAGTGCTGTATTCCAACACTGCCCAGTGTCTTTGCTTTAAGTTGGGGGAATCTGAGGGAAATAGTGTTAGTAGATTCATGGAGAATAAATAATAGTAATTAAACTATTTACTCTGCCTTTTCTGTTTTCTAGCTACCTTTAATCTACACAGCCTGTAATTAATATTTTAGAAAGTGCCTTTTGTGAATGTATATGTCCAGTATTGCCATTAATGAGTAATTCGCCTCTGTCATTAATTTTGCTCTATGAACTGTTATTAACATAACTGATGAATTTATCTCAATTATGGTTTCTGTAATAATGTTATCATATGGTGATATAATTTTCATATTCGAAATGTTAATCCTTGAAATGAAATAAAACTGTTATTTGAAATGGTACAGGCTGTTTTATATGCATTTACATGCTCTCAAAAATCCCTTGATTGAAGTATCTTTAGCAACTAAATCTAATTACATTTTTACAGAATCCTTGCTTTGTGAAGTCTGCACATTTAACAAAATCATGATCAAAAATTTACTCTCAGTTAAAGCATGCAACTGCTATTACTATTTTCTTTCTTATCAATTAATGATTCAATGTTTTCATTATTAAAATATTACTCAATAGGCTGTGTTACATACAAGGTATCAATCTTTTTTGGAATATATTGTTACAAGCTTTGTCTTCATATATAGGCATCATCTCTCTTTACACATTTTGTATTTAGACATCAGTATTTTCATCCAGTTGTTGTTGTATAATGCTTGGTAACAGTTTGTTTAATGTATTCAATTCATTTTTGCATTGTTGTTAAGTGTAGGAAAATATTAGGAAAATGACAATTCTTAACTCTCTTTGATATTGTTTTAAGATTTAAATCTTATTTGTTATTTTACCTTATGGAAGTTTTAGTTTACTTCTATGGAAGATATTTTAATACAGTAGTCTCAGACTTGCGATTTTCTGTTTATGGCATCATGGTACTGTTAATAAGCTGCCAATGACTGTCATGCTACTGGAAAGTTCGCTCTGAAAATTATGTAATTCATCTGTTTCAATTAGTAGAGCATATTTTTAAATTTAATTTTCATAGTATGAGAAATGCTTGGTAATTCATCAACTTATTTTGGCAGTACGTGCTTCTAATCACTAACTTGGCATATTTTCATTTTTTGCATTAGTTTATTTTAATTACATTTTTTTGCTAATATTTTCTTATGGATGGACTCCTATTATATTTTAATGTTTTTTCTTTTTATTTAATATTTTTATTTAATTCTGTTGTTTGTTTTGTTTGGGTAGATCATATGCTGAATTTGTAGTGACTTTAATGGCCATAGAATAGATTGTAAAAAATCCCAAGTATGACTGATTTTAGTGTATGTTTGGCATACCCTTCCAATTGCCTTGCAGTGCTCCTGGACTGTCCCCAAGTTCTTATTGCTGAGGAGGAGAAGATCATTGTTGAGGGACCTTGTGGTAATGGCATCATCGAAGAAAGGTGAGTCTTGTTAAAAGATCAGTACATGTGGGTGTGATTTTTACATTTTTTCAGTGATTTGGCAGGAGAAAATCCTGATTATGTTGCTCAGCTAAAAGAAGAAGTATAAACTGTGTATGTACTTGTTTAAAAGAGATAGGGGATTGGGATTGTGCGGTAGCTAACGTATTTGCTTCCCACCTAGATGGCCTGGGTTCGAATACCATTGGTGGCAGATATTTTCAGTGGTATCCCAATCCCTACTTAAGGTGCTTTGTGGAGTGAACTTTAGGTGTGTACACCGTCCATTGGATGGGCCGTTAAGCTGCGGACCCCTTGGCACCTTTCGTTAAGAGTAGGCTAATGCCGACGCAGGGTTTCTCTCCACCCTTCATCCTTTCCTGTCCATCCCTAATGGCGCAAATGACCTTAGCTCTCTGTCGCCTCCCCTAAATACTATTACTATGTAAAAGAGTTATTTGAATTTTCTCTAGAATAGAACAGTTTCCTCCTTTCTTAGATTGGTTCCTTAAGTGACAAGAGAGATCCCAATAATGAGCTATAATTACTTGGTGGATTGTCGAGCTGTGCGTATGGTGCCAGTTATGTTAGTTTTTGTTGTCCTTGTTTTTACTGTTTGTTGAAAATGGAAATTGACGAAATCACGGAGCAATGAATCAAAGTCAAGTTTTTTTGTGAAGCGCGGTAAAAGTTATCAAGAAATTACTGAAATGTTGACAGCTGTTAACAGTGAAAATGCTTTGAAGAAAAGTTTTAAACCTTTTTAAACCTTTAAACCTTTAAAACCTTTTTAAAGTGTATAAATTGTTCTGAAGATGACTGACAAGACGGTGGATGTTGCAAGGCCGGGACGACCTTTAACCACCTGTGTTAATGAAAGCATTGATCATGTGCCTTACCGATCCTTTTTTAAACTGTCTGAATGATAGCTGATGAACTGGATTTAGGAAAATTAACAGTGCACATGAAATTAACGGAACATTTGGGTTTAAAAATAATGTGCAAAAATCATGCACATTCAGGATTGATTGTTGGCCAGTTTCTGGCAAAATATTCAATCACCATCCTTGATCATCCTCCCTATTTACCAGATCATGCTCCCTGTGACTTATTCCTATTCCCAAAATGCAAAAATGTGATGAGGGGACATCACTGGGAAGATGTTTATACAATAAAGCAAGAACCGATGAGACAACTAAAAAGCCTAATTGCTGAGGATGTCCAAGGGGGCTTTAAAAGTGGAAAAGAAGATGGAATAAGTGCAAAGCAATGAATAGAGAACACTTTGGAGGGGACAAAATCGATGTATATTAAATTTTTGCAAAAAGTTTTTGTGGCCTCGGTTTGCATTCTTATCGGATAGACCTTGTACATAACTATTTCTAATCACTCCTTTTGAAGTGTCTTATCTCCATAATCTTGACCCTGTTCTTGAGGATAATGCAACTTGCTGATGTAGACCAATAGTATGGGCATGATTGATCAGCTACACTTGCACCTTATTCTTGCTTTGCAATGATTTTACTTTTCATTGCGACTGTCATATAATGTTCTTTTAAAACTGTCTTTTTGCAGCTTTTCTGCCGTAGTATTTTGGTAGGGTAGTTTTTAAAATGTCTCCAAAGAAAAATAGCATCAAGACAGTTGTAAGAAAATAAAATTAACAGTTAAAATAAAAAGTAAAATCACTGAAAATCGGGAATAAGGTTCACGCCGCGGCTGATCTATCATGTACATACAATTGGTCTACATCAGTGATTTGCATTTTCTTCAAGAGTCAGGACAATTTTAAGGAGATAGATTCTGCTGTCATCAGGTAAGGCACAACTTTGGTGGCAAATTGATGCATTCAGGATTTCATACCACGCACCAATGATGATGCCATACTCCTTTGCAATTTCCCTGGAGTCAAATGTCAATTTGAATGAACGAGATCGATCCCTTTTATTGTTCCTGAGGAAACCTTAATTATTTGTATAGATTTCCTTTTCTTACTTACTGATATTTCTTTCACCTTTTCGGACCTGCTCTTCACCCTCTTCTTAATGATCCCGAGAACCACTTTATGCATGCAAAATAAAACTTATTGCTTTCTAGTTCTTCCATAATGCTTCTTTCGCTCTATTTGTTAACCACCCCACTTTTATATTTAACTCTTTATACTTCCTTCTACCTAACTTGTGTGTTTATATTCTTCCATTTCTGTCAGTCTATATTTCAAATCATCTCATTGGTAATCCATGGTCTCCTTGACCTTTTCTACTTACAGTTCCTATAGGTTTGCAGCTTCCGATATCCCTTTTTTAACATATTCCCATTTTTCCTCAAGTACCCAGCTCCCTTTTCCCGACACATGACTTTCTTTACCTACCTGCTTATACTTCTTCCTTGTCAGCCCAGTTAATGCTCCTACATTCCATTTCCTAACCCAACTCCCCTTCCTTATCTTTTTGAATCAGACACTGCACTTCATAATTGCTAAATTGTTATCAGTCTGGATCTGCTCCTCGGAACTGTGAGAATTGACCACACTGTTCCTAACTATAGGAATCACATAATATACTGGTATCTTCTTAAAATCCCAGGGCATTTCCATGTACCAATGACTCATGTTGTTTAATTAAAATTGGCAGTTTTCCACAAAATAAACTTCAACTTATTTCGTGGAAAATTACCAATTTTAATTTATCATGATATTCCACCATATCACGCCTGAAACATCTCTTTTTATGCCTCATGTTGTGCGTAAATCATGTATTTGCTGTAATTAACCCTTGTCTCCTGTGGAACTCTACTTATATCCTTTCTCCTTGTGGTCTTTATTCCTGATTCAGAAACCAAAGTCTCCCACCACAGTATCCTCTATTCCTTCAAAATGCAAAAGTTTCCAAGTCTAGAAATCATCTAGCACGAAGAGGTGCATATTTGGGAGCAGGTGGAAATACTTCTTGAAAGAAGGTTATTATGTTAGTAGTAGTGCCTTGGAAATCCATGTAATATTTTGTATGATGTTCCCAAATGTAATCTTAACTGAAAGAGACTATCTGTGGTGTGAAAGAAAGTGTTTCATGGGTAAATGATTGCTGTACTTGCATGGTTCTCTGTCCTTTTGGTGGCTGATGAAGGAGCTTGGTGGACACAGTGTATGCTTTGAAGGAGGACGTCCAGGATTTGACCTCCAAAGTGACAATCCTGGGAGATCGCCTGGATGAAGAGGGGAGGGCAAGGAGGGCACTGGCTGCTCTGGTTCAGGCACACATTGTGACCTCTTCACCACTCTCAGCGCCCCCCTTCTCCTTCCCAATGCGACCACAGGAGGAGTGAATGGATGTGCCGCAATTACCTGTTGAAAATCTTGCCTATCTTGCAACACTCCGGCCTGCTTTTCCACTTGGAAGTGATGTATTGATGAATTTTGCTGTGGGAAGTCTGAGATTTTGTGTGCCTTTGTTTTATAAATGGAAAAGTTATGTAAGTGATTCAAAGTAATAACTTTGTGCTTGCTAGCGTATGTCCTTAATGTAGGTTGTGTCAATTGTTTTCATGTGCCTCAGTATTACAAAGTTATTGTTTTAAGCAAATAGTGTTAAAGCGAATATGATTGAGCTGAAATGCTTAACTCATAATTGCAGGGTAAGTCATGCATAGTTCCAATTAGTTTGAAATTAAACTATTACATATGTTTGAAGGTTGTAGAGACTAAAGAAATAATTTGACGTTTGTCACCACATAAAGGGAAATTCTTATTAATATTGTAATCTATCTTGGCACATTTCTTGAATATGTCTGTAAGCATGAGAGTTATATCATAATGACCGTCCAAGAGAGACTATTTATATTTTTATGGATAATTTTGTGTGAATTCTGAGTGATATGTTGTGTCTTTCCTATTTTAGTGGTAAGTGTTCTTATAAGATGCTCTGCAAGAAGTATTTAACATTGTAATTACCAAAATATAATTGGTAGCTTTAACCACCTTTGAATTTCCATGTGGGGAGGGATATCTGTCACTGAAATAATCATCGTAGGTGGGCTCCCACATGTATCTGCTATTCATATTCTAAGATGTAAGTGTTGTTTTGAAATGCAGAAGCATAACTTGTTCCTATTCATGGCATAGTCCTATCATACCTTTATGTGCCTTAGCCTAACAATGATGTTCCTGAACTGGTATTTTGGAATGTTTACAATATTTAAGTTTATAAATATTGTTTATAAATGGCATAGCCATATCAGTTTATAGATTTTTGATTCAATCAATTTTGAGATCTATCTCAGGCCTTATAGGGAGTTAAAATCACCAATGGTCATGTTCAATAGGAAATGAAACAATTAAAATGTTATGTTTCCTATGTCTGTGCAATTTTTGTTTACATTGGCAATAGTAAGTATAGCAGAGATAGTCATTTGAGTATGAATGCATCTCTTCATTATTGAAATGAGATGAATCTGTATTTCCTTCTTTTCAGTTGTTTTCCTGTACACTAATGTACGTGGCATATTCATAATGTAAGAGCCGTTTGCTTATATTTAAATATTGGAGCTTCAGAACACAAGTTTTACTCCTGCAGCGTCATCTACTGATTTATTGAGAAGTTATGGCAGCATTTGTTTTGTTTTAGAAGTTGTTTGCTTGCCCGTGCATGCGTTTGTCCGCGACAAGCGTTGATCCCGCCTCCTGTGAAGTGCGTTCTATCATACGATTCTTGTATGCAAAAGGATTGTCGGCTGTTGAAATTCATTGGGAGTTCTGCCTAGTTTATGGACCTACAGTTATGAGTGAAGGAAAGGTTAGACGTTAGTGCCGTGATTTTAAAAATGCACGAACAACTGCCCATGACGTAGAGCGAAGTGGCAAGCCCAGTACTCTGACCAATGAAATTGTGTCGTAAGTGGAGCGAAAACTGCGGTGTGATCGTCCATTGACGATTAATGGCCTGGCTGAACAATTTCCTCAACTTGGACGGACTACTGTCTATAATATTGTCACGGAAAACCTCGGATACCACAAATTGTGTGCAAGTTGGGTACCGAAAATTCTCACCGACCACCACAAAGAGGAAAGAATGTCCAGTGTACGAGAGTTTTTGGGGCGTTACCAAAAAGATGGAGATGATGAGACCTTGCACTTAGCGACTGCTTCCTCTTATTGCATTTGAAACAGTGGACAACGCTTCGAAATCGAAGAGGAATTCAAGAACGCCGTTGTCAATTGGTTCAACTCTCAGGCGGCGAGCTTCTATGGAGAGGAGTTAAAGAAGCTGGTGCAGCGGTACGAAAAATGCTTTGAAGTGAATGGCGATTATGTAGAGAAGTGAAGTAGGTTTGTACTAACTAAAAGTGCCAATGAAATGTGTTTCAGTCGAGTATATTTTTTACTGAGGTAAAATAGCCCTTACTTTATGAGCATGTCTTCTATTTATGACATAAGTGTAACCATGCTGTTAACCAGTGGCGTATTTTATTGGTTTACCATATTATACCAGTATCATATTTTTTTCCAGTGGGAGAAAAACATCTATCCAACATTGGACATTTCATGACAAAAAGTTTCTCAGATTATAAAAAAGACTTTAAAATATGTTGAAACTTCGTATTTTATTGCTGAAATATTTTATGAACAACATTAGCAGTGTATTCATCTAAGTAGTTTTGTAAACGTTTTTCATGTGAAAGAAAGATTTTTTTCTGTTATTAACAACTAAAATATGTGTAATGAATTCAATCTTTGTTTTTCATTACGAAAGGAATATTCTAAAATTAAGGACCTTTTGGACATTAAATTACCTGTATTGGCAAAATATCGATGTTTGAGACTAATCAACACGTGAAATTTCATTTTTTAATCTTTTACCGTTTCGGAGTTATGAAAAAAGATTGATTCAATTTTTCGAATTTGGCGGATGTGGAATCGGCGAATCGCAGTCCGCCTTTCCAGCGTTCGTAATGATAGTCAAAAATCTGGAACTCGCGGTAGATTTTTTGATTTTGAAAATTTCATCCGATCTTGGTGGTATTTATCTCTTTCGAAGAGCTATCATATTCCTCCAGAACCACAAAAATTTCAAGCTTCTAGCTTTAGCAATTTTTTATTATTAAGCAAAACATCGATTTTGGGGACTCAGGACATATCTCTCTTTTTTACCGTGCGATTTTCTTTTTTTAATTTTTGTTCTAAAGAGCGTTTGAAGACTTGTTAATCATTATTGGTCATATTCACGCATCTTTTAACGTTTTCGAGTTACATCTAACCCAAAAGTGGTGGGACTGATTTTTTTACAAGAATTTTATTGATTATATACTTACATCGACTTAATAATCTTCAAAGTTTTCTCATTGAGCTCCAACATACTTAGTATAACGTTGCTCCTATTCCCCGTACGCCCGCTGGAAATTTTCTCTAGGAATGTCGTTGATGACCCTCGTCGTAGCCTCTTGAAAGGCCTTTATCTTGTCCAAACGTCGTCCCTTGAGTTGTATTTTCATCAGAAGGAAGAAGAAGTCCGGTGGTGCCAGATCCGAGAATAGGGCTGCGGCAACGTGGCAACGCCTTATTTGGCTAGGAGCTGTGTGACGACGAGCGCGCCTTGGCACGGAATGTTGTCATGAAGCATCCAGCTGTATGCGATGGCCGATGGGACTGTTTTCACGCGTTCTCGGAGGCGGTTGAGTACCTGCACGTAAAAGTTCGCATTCACAGTCTCCCCTGGTGGGACAAACTCCCTGTAAACCACTCCATGACGGTAGAAAAACACAATCAACATTGTTTTGATTTGCTCATGCGAGCCTTTTTGCACGTGGGGACGCGGAAGTGTTCCATTCCGCGGATTGTCTTTTCGTTTCGGGGTCATATTGAAAAACCCATGTTTCATCACCAGTTGTCACATTGTCCAAACAATTTTCATCTCGGTGCAAATTTGCTAAAACTTCTTCGGAAATGCGCACACGCGTTGCCTGTTGGGCGACACTCAGAATTCCATCAGAAGCACCATCATGGTGCACACCTTGCGCATGGCCAAATCCTGTGAAATAATGAGTTGGACGTTGGATGCAGACAGACCCAACTGGTTTGCAATTTCTTCACTGGTTAAGCGTCGGTCTGTGTTCAGCAGTGTCCTCATTCTCTCCAAATTCGTGTCGGTTCTTGCCGTCGACGACCGTCCGGAGCGATGGTCGTCGTTTAACGACCTCCCTACCCTCTTTGAACAACTTGTGCCACTCAAATACTTTGAAACTGCTTAAGGCAGTGTCCCCATAAGCCTGCTTGATCATATCGAGGGTCTTAGTTGCCGTCTTCCCGAGTTTCGCAGAAAACTTCACGGAAGAACGTTGTTCTAAATTCAGATTCATTTTGCTTTTTGACGCGGGCAGAAAAACTTGCTTCACTAAAAACGATGTCCTCACTCAACGACATCCCGCAGGCGACTAAGGTTGGAGTCGGTTTTTGCGAAGAGCCCCATCCACCTTACCCTGCCATGCAGACCCCCCTTTACGGCTACTTTCGCGCCAAAGAAAATCAATCATACCATTTTTGAGATCACTTTCAGGTTTTAAAAAAACATCGCTAATTTCATTACTTAGCTCCAAAACTTCCATCTTATGCCTTTTCTCGATTATGTAATTAGATAAGAGAAGATTATATAGTTATCACGGTTTGAAATATTTAACAATTCTCCATGAATGC
This sequence comes from Hetaerina titia, assembly GCA_037158775.1. Classification (NCBI taxonomy): domain Eukaryota; kingdom Metazoa; phylum Arthropoda; class Insecta; order Odonata; family Calopterygidae; genus Hetaerina; species Hetaerina titia. Next base: position 91,669,062 of record CM073778.1, on the reverse strand, counting down.
GCAATACCCCCCCTTTGTTATCTTGATGGAAATTTTATGTTTCAACAATCGACCGATTTCTACGCTAAATTCATAGAAAGCCGTTCTTTTTCTCAATACACCGAGAAAAAGGTAAAAATAGATAGTAACATGAATATTATAACGTATTTTGTGGGTTGGTGTCATTTTCAGGATTTAAAAAAGCATCCCTATTTTTATTATTTAGCGCCAAAACCTCAATCTTACGCCATTTCTCGATTAATCGAGAAATGGCATAAGATGGAGGTTTTGGAGCGAAATAATAAAAATAGGGATGCTTTTTTAAATCTGAAAATGACACCAATCCACAAAATACGTTATAATATTCATGTTACTATCTATTTTTACCATTTTCTCGGTATTTTGAGAAAAGGAAAAACTTTCCAACAATTTAGCGTAGAAATCGGTCTTTTCGTGAAACAAAATTTCCATCAAAATAAATAGACAAATAGATAAATAGACATATAGACAAATAGAAAACAGATAAATAGACAAAAGGCAAATAGACAAATAGAAATATAGACAAATACACGAATAGACAAAAATACAAATAGACAAAAAGACAAGAAGATAAATAGAAAAAAGATAAATAGACGAATAGACAAAAAGACAAAAAAAACAAATAGACAAAGAGAAAAATAGACAAAGAGATAAGTAGACAAATAGAAAAATAGGTAAATAGATAATAGACCGAAAGAAAGTAGATATATAGATAAATTGAACAATAGATAAATAGACAAATAGATAAAAAGATGAATAGACAAAGACAAATAGATAAATATAAAGGTAAATAGATAAAATGATGAATAGATTAATCAACAAAAAGATAAACAGATAAATAGACAAATAGATATATAGATAAAAAGATTAATAGATTAAAAGATAAATAGACAAATATACAAATAAGCAAATAGACAAATATACAAATTGGGAAATAAACAAATATACAAATAGGCAAATAGAAAATTAGATAAAAAGATAAATAGTAAAATAGATAAATAGACAAATATACAAAAAGAGACGGGAAAAATAGATAAATGGACATATAGAGAAATAGGTAAATAGAAAAAGAGATAAATAGATAAAAGATAAATAGATATATAAATAAATAGATAAGTAGATAAATAGAAAATTAGATAAATAGATACATAGATATATAGACAAATAGACCAATATACAAATGGATAAATATATCTGGAGTATTCGGTGATACATTGTTGAAGACGCTTTGAAAAAAGGAATTTTTTGAGTTAACCATTTTCAAACTTTTGTCGGTTACTCTTTCGCCTTTATATCTTTTTCGAGTGAATTCACGATGATTTCCTTGCTCCTCTCTGACATCCGACCAAAATTCTCGTTTCTCGTCGAATGCTGTATTCTCGTTTAAATGTTTAGATAATATTTTTTCCTTATGAATTCGCTTATAGCTTCCCGAATTTACTTCTTGGTGATCACCCTAGATATCTTTCTTATATGTGATCTCAATTCGTTTGTTGCTGGAGATATCGTTCCGTATATTTTTCACCTTGGTGTACCTTTGGCTTCTTGACGGATTTCTAACATCCGCAGGGAACCATCTGGGTTTCGTTTATCATACATAATTTTTATGAATTTCTTTGGAATGAGCCTGTTGACCGCCGAGTACCGTCTGTACATATGGAATGATTGTGAATGTGATTCCACGTATCCCCAGTGTTTCGGTGTTTACTACCTTGCTTAAAATGCGCAAATGAACGCCGTAAAAATTACTTAAAGCCTTTTGAACTTCTTACTTTGGACCCCATGCAGGGAACATTTACCATTTACCCCTCTGTGGTCACCGATCCCGTTAATATTTTCTGTATCGGTGATTTTTTCGGGTATGTTCGTTGTTAACAAATCAAGAATATTATCGCCCCTAGTTGGTGAAATGAAAAGGTGATGTATGGAGGTCAACGTAAAAGAATGTATCGCATTAGCGAATCGCAGCCATTTTTGCCTTCACCCCGTTTGAAAAATGCAAGTGTTCTAATTAATACGTAGACCAAGAATCAATCCAGCTTCTCTAATATTTTGGATACGCTACTTAGTTTAATCATAACAAGGTTTTAAAAATCTAGCCTCTGTGCGCTCCATACGATCCAATTCGGCAATCAATCAAACTTCATGTGGATCCAATATACTAGCAGCATACTATATTCCAAATGAGACCTAACCAGCGAAATATAACATTTTACTTTTATCTAGTCATAACATTTATCCAGTACTCTCCTAATAAATATCAATTTCTTCCCTCCATTTAGTAGCACGGCACCGCACACACATTCTTCGTCGGACTCAAAAACAGTTGCTCTCGCGTTTTTGGTGCAATGTTTCGTTGTACGTATGTATTCATTTCTTTCCCGGACTAATACTTTTATAAACATTTCGAAGAGAAAAAATACGCAAAAAAAGTGATCTAAAACCAAGTGACGCACGACAAAGCGAGAACGAATGTAATGTATACTTCACAAAAACTAGATTTTTATTTCGAGAAAAAATTTAAAACGCAGTTATTCCTACATTATGACGTTTCCCAGCGTTGCCCACGCAACAAGACAGAAAATATCTGGAACTATGATAACTGTCATCACTAAAAATCTTGGCTCTAAAGCGTCGACGATGGTGACATTTTTCAATTATTTATTGAAACAAATGGACATAACTAAACATTTATATTTTGAAAACATCCAATTGAACGTTATTTTATCGTTTACCTTTGGTTTCTCTGGGACATATTCTCTTTTTGAGATCGCTCAGGGACCCATTGTCCGAACGAACCTGTGGAAGGGAAACAAAGTGATGCCACCTCCCGCATCCAATGCCGACTACTCTACGCCCTGACAGCTAACGGCCGCCGTACATCCGCCTTTATTCACCCTACGTATTTGTCGCTTGATCCTCCCAAGTGGGACGAAGGAAATTGTGATCCTTGTGGATTCATTGCATCACAAGGTGCTCCAAATTCATTTGACCCTTCTTTTCGGTTTAGCACTCCATCTTAATTTCCCCTCTACCTTCTCCATACTTTCTCGTTTCGAACTTCAGATAATTAAGTGTTTTTTCTACACGTGTGCTTTTTGCGTAACTAGAATAAGACACGAAACAAGTACATACCATTTTAAAAGATGATGACGTACACATACATGTACAACATGTACACACAATGTACAAGTGTTGTACATTTACACAAATGTACAACACTTCCCCACCAAAACCGAGTAAAATCCCACGGCGGGATGCCTGAAGGGCCCTCTCTACGCACACTACTGCACATCTGTGCCTATCTAACACGACCTAAGCGATACTCCAATTTCTTTCCCCATCGGAGGCTGTGTTCTTTCTTCGTTCTCGCTCTACATCCTTCCATCGAAGCTCTCCTTTTCTTGAGGTAACCTGTGGAGAGGATTGATTAGCACATAAATGTACAACACTTCCCCACCAAAACCACGTAAAATCCCACAGCGGGATGCCTGAAGGGCCCTATCTACGCACACTACTGCACGTCTGTGCCAATTTAACACGACCTAAGCGATGTTCTAATTACTTTCTCCATCTGAGGAAGTCTTCTTTCTTCCTGTCCCGGGTTTACTCCAGATAAGTGCATGGTTTATATTAATTTCTCCAGCTTTGCTCCGATCTTTAATTGTCCAGTTTCCATAATTGACCTACAGAGAAGTAGACGAAACAGAAAATGTATTATTATTCTTACGATGGTTACTTGAATTACAGACAATTATTTTAGTGACACAATAATATAAAAATGGAATGTCGTTTTCTTTTTCTGTTGTTTTTCTAAGCCTAATCTCCAAACACTAAAATGATTCACTGATCCCTTTATCCTTCGTATACTCACATCTTAAAATTTTTAATTTTTTCGATATTATACTTTATAAGTCATTTATGCAGAGAATTCCCGGATTCAGCTTTTTTCTCAAATAATAAGTGTAAATAATTCATAATTTTATTAATGCTTGACTTAAACTGCACCATGGTTTTGCCTTTCACTTTCCTCTTTTTTGAAAATATCAGAAAAAAATGGGTAAAACAAATACTTTCAGCTCTAAATACTACCTGCAAATCCAGTGAAGTTAAAGTTGTTCAAAATAACATATTTCAATCTTGAATAGTGTTATCGTAGAAATTGAGAAAAATCCATTTACTTTTAAAAATATCTTCATATGACTTAGAATAGCTGACATATTCATTGGACAGGCTATCATCTATCCGATTAAATTAAAGAGTTATTTCGGGGTAGGATTGATTAGCACATAAATGTACAAAACTTCCCCACCAAAACCGCGTAAAATCCCACAGCGGGATGCCTGAAGGGCCCTATCTACGCACACTACGACACTGGTGTGCCTATTTAACACGACCTAAGCGATGTTCCAATTATTTTCTCCATCTGAGTAAGTCTTCTTTCTTCCTGTCCCGGGTTTATTCCTGATAAGTGCATTGTTTATATTAATTTCTCCTTCCTTGCTCCGCTATTTTGTAGTTCAGCTTCCATTATCGACCTGTAAAAATGTAGATTTAACATAAAAATGTATTATTATTCTAACGATGATTACATTAGTGACAAATAGTTGTTTAATTGACACATTAATCTTAAAAGGGAATGGCATTTCCTTTTTGTTTTTTTTTGCAAGTCTAATCTCCAATCACTAAAATGTATCACTGAGCCCTTAAATAGAAACTTTACTTTGAAAACATCTTGATTCACTGATCCTTCAATGATTCACTGATCGCTTTGAAGTGAAACTTTCTTTCGTAAACTCGCATCGTACACTTTTTATTTGTTGACAATATTATACATCATATGTCATTAGTTATGAAGAGAATTCCAGGCCGTAGCTATTGTTTTCAATTAATTTGTAATAATAAAAAATAATTGTATCAAGGCTTGACTTATCTGCACCAGTGTCTTATTTCCCCCCTTTCTCTTTTGAAAATATCTGATTGCACGGGCGAAACCATTATTACTTTCAGTCCTACGTACTACCTTCAGAACCAATGAATCTAAGGTGGTACGAAATAATGGCTTTCAATCTTAAATGGTGTTGTCGTGGAAATTGAGGGAGAAAATTTGCATTTAACAGTATCGTCATATAACTTGGAATAACTGACAAATTCATTGGACAGCCTAACATATTTACAATCATTGTAAAGAGTTACTTATGGGTACACGACGTGTGTTCAAAATTAGCGGTAATTTTTTTATTTCGCTAGCTTTGGGAGTCCGATTGTCAAACTTTTGTATTATGTTGGTATACATGCCCCTGAAATATTATAAAACTTTCAGCTGTTTTCATTCTAGGCTGTCTGTGACAGCAACTAAGGTTACACATGTTTTGAGGTTTGCGATTTTTGTTTGTTAAAAGAAATGGATCAAAGAATTTTTACCAAATTTTGCGTAAAAAATTAAATAAAGTGTAAAAAGTGTGGGAAATGTTAACAAAGGCCTATGGTGAGTCTACTATAAGTCAATCAAGAGTTTACGGGTGGTGTAACCGTTTCCAGGAAGGCCGTGAAAACCTTGAACATGAGGAACGCCCTGGACGATCTAGTTCAACAATCGATGAAAACCTGGAAGAAGTGAAGAAATGGTTATGAACGATCGCCGTATCACAATTAGAGAGGTCGCTGATGATGTTAGTATATCGATTGGATCATGTCATGACTTTTTTTCCAATTTTTTGGGTACGAAATGCTGGGCGGCAAAATTCGTTTTAGAATGGTATTTGCGCCACGATAATGCACCATATCACACTTCATTGCTTGTAAGTGAACTTTTATCCAAATATAATACCGTAACAATGCCCCAGCCTCCATATTCGCCAGATTTTGCCTTTTTCGCCTCCGTTTGACTTTTTCCGATTTCAAAAATTAAGAGAACCTTGAAGGGCCGTCGTTTTACAGCCGTGTATGACATGAAAAGAGCATCGCTGAAAGAACTAAAGGCTATCTCAAAGATCCGAGTTTGGTAAGTGTTTCGGGGATTGGAACAAGCGCTGACACAAGTGTATAATCTCCAATGGGGACTATTTAGAAGGCGACAGCATCAATTTATAAGAATAAATAAATATTTTTTGTCAGAAGAATTTGAATTCCCGTTAATTTTTGAACTCACCTCTTACGATTTAAGTCCTTGAGTAGTATTTCAATAATCAGCGACACGTTACTTCAATATCAAAGGCTCAAAGCGAAATCGTATACGATAATATTCATCGATAGTAGTGTTACCCGTAAATAAAAGACCAATCAATACGAGGAACTCCTGTGATATACCGCCTTTAAAATTGTTACGTGTGTAAAATTCATTAAAGACGACCATCAAAACGACCAGTTAATATTGCTAACAAAGTTAAAACTTGCTATCTTTTGAAAATAATTGATTAATGTAATGATATAACTTATATTGGATGTATATATATATATATATATATATATATATATATATATATATATATATATATATATATAAAGTTCTAAATTCACATTATTAATTACGGACCAATTGTATGTAAAGGTGATTGTTTAAATTATAAATCAAGGAAACCACTGCAGCATGACCATTTTATAATAAGTTATACCTGCCATTCCATTCTTCAAATTACAAAACTTTAAAAGATTTAAACAGCCATCACAGTTAATCCACATTAATTCACATTTTGGGTAAACACTGCTTTTGGGAGTGTTAACACATGCTTTAAATCCGCGTTGCTTCAAAAAGGTAATTGTTGACATGCTATCATATAGATTGCCTAAAATTACGAGAGCATTTTTGGGCGAGAGAATGAAGTACACCTAATCCTAAAAGTAATCTAATTTTGAGAAAAGGGATAACACGGACGCGCATAATAAATTGAAAAGTAATCCGTGGAAGGCCAGTAAATAATGAAAAGTATTTCAAGTAATGTAAAAGAACTACTTCGCCTTCGGATTCTAACGTCAAAGAGAATTGGGCATCACTCTGGCATAAATGCCACTTGACTGACAGTTAACATTTACGTAAACTTTAACCGAAATTCGATAGAGAAGAAAATCGACGTTCGACGAATAATTTACCGAGAATTATCGGTATAAAAATTAAAAATAATGAAGATGGTTTCAATTAAATGTCTAAGCGAAACTGTCAGGTAACCCGACATAATTTACATATCATTCCTATATAACCGCGACAACGAAGGCGCTACGCCAAAAATAGTTATGAAAATGAGCCACTCGTGGAAGGTGAAGCAATCATTTTTAGAAGAGATGAACCACAGAAGTAGCGAACGTATATGCCTTTCCTGAGAGCGCACAGAAAAATACTTTGTTTTCTATCAAGTACCAGCAAAGGACACTTTACTCAGAAAATGATATATATTCTGCTAACCACGATTTCTACCAGCTCGTTCCTTCGGTATCTTCGGCTGTGGTATTGCGTGGTCTTTTTCCTGGGATGAGAGATTTTCACGCATAAAGTCTTTCGCCATCCAACGCGTTTTGAATTTGACACAATTTCTTAAGAAATACAATAACGCGTTAAAAGCAAGTCGTTATGAGAAAAGGAAGGCAGTAATTTGTCCAGTATTATCGGCAGAGAAATCTTTAAGGGTTTTTAGAGACCATCATCATAGAATATGAAAACCTATTTTCGAATAGATGAACTGCAGACGTAACAAACATATGACTTTCCAGAGAGAACACAGACAAAATCCGTTATCTGCATAGCACCAGCAAAGAACACCTTACGCAGTATATTATATATTTTCTACTAACCACGATTTCGACCAGCTCTCTCCTTCGATATCCTTGACTGGGGTATTCCATGGTATTTCTTCAATGCTGATTTACTTTCACGCAGTTAGAAGGTCCTTTCCAATCCAAGGTATATAGCACACAAATATACAACACCACCGCATAAAATCCCACGTAAAAGTTGAGGTGCAGTGTTTCTCCATAAGAGGAAGTGTTCTTTCTTCATTCTTCCATCGATGATCTTTTCATGAGGTTACCTGTGGAGGGATTGGACATACTCAAATATACAACACGACTTAAAACTTTGGCAATGAAATCACGAGGCATTTTAAAACACGAAGAATAATTTTCAATAAGGTATCGATATTAAAATCACAGAATAAGGAATAAAACATGATTAAAAAGTACTATACACATGCATTTAATCGCAGGATACTATTTTGGAAGAAGCAATAGCCATTAACATGAACTTGGAGCCAAAATTGCTCATTTAATCTACAACACTTTCGTAGAGAGTTAATACATGCGGCTTTATCGATTTAAAAATCGCCAACTTACTAAGTCTCCGCTTCATGCATGGATAGAACAACTTACCTCCGAACGCTGTGAAGAGTCTGTGCAGACTGAGGGCCAGTCATGAAAAAGTAGTTGCCTGCCAAATGAAAAAATGACGTATTAAGATGACGGATAATACGGGTGGAAAGAACCATTATTGGTCAATTCAAAGTTCCTGAAGCCGTTAACCTTGATTTCAAGGAACCTGGAAAGAGGTCACATGCTTATTCTGAAAATAACACTCCCAGAATTTATTGCCGAGGTCACTGCATTTAACTCGCGGGCCCGCGTCGAATGAGCCCGCAGGAAGGTTCCCGAAAGCTGAACGGAGACTTTGACCACGAATGCCAGTTTCATTCCTGAACTCATCATTTTGGCCGATGGGCCTCTCACTCTGTGAGAAGGGAATCGAAAGGGAGTTTTGGGAGGAGGGGAAAGGGTTTGGGAGAGAGGAGAGGGGTGGGGGCGAGACACCAACTAAACGCATTTTTGGCTTTACAGAAAAGATCACAGAAAGAATTATACTTGTTTTACGAGGTTCCACTGCATTAACACTACCAGAATTAACCTTCAGGTGTGATGTTCTATTTGGAGAGTGTAAGAAGCACTTGCCCTTCGCAATAATAAGCTGTCTACATTTATGCAAATGGGTCGTACGCAAAGAACACAAATCTTGGTAAAGGGATTCACCATTTCACTGCATAGATAAATCCAAAAAAGTAATAAACCAACAAAAATTAAATGGTGCTTGCAAAGACCGTTGTATAAAAAGACAATTGAAATTGGCTTGAAAAATATTGAAATTTTAGTTTTAAAGGTTGCATGAATATAACTGAACTACGCAAGACATGGGTCATATATTTATACTACAATTAATGACAAGGATAAATGACATACCTACCCTGGAGTAAAAATATTATGTAACAAGCATAACATATTTGACATGAAACACCATCCGACTAAATAAATTAAAAGCAAATTCTAAAAAATGGATAACCTTTAAAAAATAAATGTAGTCTGCTACTGAGAAAATTAATACAAAAGTAGTCTCAAAAAAAGCTGCCAAAGCAAAAGAAAGAAATGCAAAATTTTAATAAAAACTACTGAACAAATTTTAAAATGAACTCATCATCATGTCATTTTGAACTTACACGCAAATGTTAGAAAAAGCTATCTCAGTTGTCGAAATGTTCATATTCACACATCATCTGTGAATACCTTATTCTCAGTCACATAGATGGAGTACCACTATGGCTTAGGGTGTCCAAACTCAATATGGCTCGAAATTAGAATCACATAAAAATAGAGCATTATGCCATTTGATATATGAACAACTAATATATTCTTGATTGATTTTTTCAATGGGATGTACCATAGTAAATTAAATGAGGAAGTGGTCACCCATTTCATAATTTTGAACGGCGGGCCTGGGTTCGATTCCTGGCCACACCTCAGCTTCATGCAAGCCATGAGATTTTCAAGTGTTAGAACTCCCTGAGAACCCATAGGCGAAGGAAGAAACAGGCCACCCTTAATACCCCGCTAATATGTGAATTTCACATACAGCTAGGTTTAGTGTTCCAGGTGAGATTATCCAAGAACTCACTTGAGGATGTTAGCATGTTTTTCATTTGTGTTTAATGAAATTTCTCGGGTTTTCGAGCAGGTCAGGGGTTCCATATTGGCCATCGCTTCGGTGTTCGACTCGTGTATCGTCCCCAGGGTAGATGAGTGCCCCCTCTGCTACCGTTTGGGAATCAATGGCCTTTATGGGGCCTTTGATAGTCGCCTTTTCATTCGTCAAGGCTAATAAGGCAGGATTATCTCAAATTCGTTGTCCAGGGACATCCAGTGCAAAGTAGCCTTCTTTCTGGAAGGTCGTTCATCGTGTCCGGCGATGCTATTGGCTGCTTTTACCGGCCCTTCAACATTCTTTTGATGTCTTCCAATCTTGGGATGCTCTTCTCGTCCAAGTCCGCCACCTTCTTGAAAAATGACCTCGAGCTGTAAGGTAGAAGAGCCTCCAGTCTGGCAACCCCTCACGCCTTCGTGCATGTGATCATGGGCTGCTGCACTGCTGCGACACTCCTCTGACCACATTGGCGAAGTGTACGTGATGACAGGCAACACGCAAGCCCGGAATAGTCGATGCTTCGTGTCCACGCTCTGGACATTCGGGTGAAATCGACTAAAGCCGATCTGATCAAGTCCCCAGTTGGTGGACCATGGAATACTGCTCGTGGAAATCAAACTGCTAGTCCAGCAGAATGTCATTCTCCTGGAATCGACCAGAGCAGCAGCTGCTCAAAGTTTACCGAAGCCGTCCAAAAGAGAGATGACTTGCCTTCCTCCAGGTGGACTGGAAGTAGGACGCAGCCTTTGCAGATGCTCGTCCGATAGACAACTGCCGCCTCTGGGAGTTCCCAAATGACGGAATCCGCTATGCCGTCGATACCGGGAGCCTTCCTCGGGTGGAGTGGCTACATCGCATCCAGGACGTCCTTCCTTTCGAACAGGGGAGTCGGGAATTGTCGTGTAGGTGTTCACTTCGTCGGTGGAGGCGGTGACCTCAGGCTGCCGCTAGTGTCCAGCTCCGTCCTCGGGATCCTCGTTAACTCCTCAACCGTGACAGAGTCCTCGATCCCAGGGTCCGGCGAGAAACTGCCCGCGAGGTATCCAATTCAATTCTGCCTACTCCCCCGGGAAAGAACGCTGCGTTGTCGCCTTCCACAATGATGGGGTGCCTTTTCCTTGGTGTCCCAAGTCTCTTGGCCACCTTCCAGATGCCCGCGATATCATCCCTACCGTTCTCGTCCTTTTATTACTTCTTCCTCTTATAACTCCGAAACAGTATAAAATTGAAAAATATAATATCACGTGTGGAAAGGTCTTACATCGCTCTTTAGAATAAAATTGAAACGAAGAACATCGCACAGAAAATAGGCGAGATATGGACGTTTTAGTCTAACATCGAAATTTCGTCCTTCCTCGTCGGCAAGATTCCGCTCGTCGCGTCCTCTCCGATTCTCGGTTTACGAATGCCAAGTGGAGTGCTTGGCATTCACGTCCTCGAGAATGATAGCGGGCCAACCGTCTCCCAGGAAGTTCAGAAAGAGATCCGGTACAATGCTGGCGTCCGAATCTCCACCGAGACAGTCTTCGCATCCGCGTGACAAATCGTCCGACATGCACGGTGCCCAGTTGTGGATGGCCGCACTTCCCAAGGTCTTCCTCTGCTGCCGAAGAACGTCCCGATCGGCCCGAAAGATACCCTAGCCGGACGTTTTCAAGAAATCGGAGGGGCGAACAGAGGGCGATGGTGACTGCATTTTTACCCTCCACAATAGCCCGTAGCTCTTTGCGCCGCTGAAGAACCTTGTTTGGCGTTCCACCTGGACTAGGACTACGGTCTCTTCAGTCATTAGAGACGGTACTTGTGCCCGCCAGTTCCTCCAGAAGAGAGAGAAGCAGCAGGGCTAGCTTGGAGGAGATGAATCTCCTCAGCGTCCTTGGATTGGCGGAGATGGTCACACAAAGCTTCCGATCTTCATCCACGCTCGGGGAGGCTACAGCCGAACGGCTGGCCGGGACAGTGTCCGCGGCAGCAGGAACGATGATCCTGGCGCCGATCAATCCGGAGGGTGCACGGGTCTCCAAGCCGGCCTGGGCTGCGGTTTCCCGTGGCAGGAGACCGCCGAGTGGATCCCAATCCGGGCGTAGAGTCGTGGTCTTGACGGTGGTCGCGCTCCCGTGCCGTCAGCGGTTTTCCAGGAATATTTCCAGATGCGAGGCATGAAGACTGCTCCTTCTTTCCCTTTGACCACTTGTTCTTCTTCATTCTGCCAGCGCCGCTTACTGCCCGTTCGGCTTTTTCTTCTCCTTGGTGGCTGGCGCTGTTTACACATTGCCTCGATGAAAACCGGGCACTCGGGTGAGAACGCCGCGTGGTCCCCTTCGTTGTTAGCGCAGGTCGCTACGTCTGCGCGGCCCCGGGAACAGCCCTCCACCTTGAGGGCTGTTCCCGGGGCCCTGCAAAATGCAGGCATCGCATGACACACCGGCATGTGATGCCGTTGTGACCAAAGCGCATGCCACTGTTGCCCTTTTCCTTCTTGTAGTGCTCCACCAAAATGAAGCAGTAAATAAATAATGCCAGCAGTGAGCGACAATATACTAATATTAATGGCAAACAAAGAATCACCGCATCCGGAGAAAGTTACAGTCAAAGACATTATGAGGGTTGCTTTTTATATTTTCAGCCTCATCATGGAAAAAAAGTAATAATATATTGTTGAAAAATACTTTATTGCTTTTCAAAATGATTATACTCTCGTTGTCCCTGAGCTCCTTCAGTGCCCTCCTCTCTTTGCCCGTGGTGTTTGATCTTGGTGGTTTTGCACAATGGAGGATACGTGTGACAACTTCTCGGATTTCGTTGACAGCCGCCTTCGGTAGTCTCCGGATCCATGACTCTACCTCGGCAATGATCTTCTCAAGTGTTATCGTCCTTGGGGTCAAAGCAAACCTCAGACCCTAAGATAAGATGGCTAGGGCTGCTCCATCTAAATGAAGTCACAACCAATGACCATTTTCAGCGCCATTAATCGAGGTCAGTGGATGTTGCCTACAATAGAGTTTGTTGGATTTATCGACTTGCTTTTCCCACATCGCCATCAGACTGGCTCGGGAGGAGTCGTACGTAATCCACTCGGTTGTGTCCCAATCGTCAGCTTGTAGGGTGGCAGTCAGCTCCAGCTCCGAATGTAGTACAATTCTTCAGAGAAGCGGTTGAGATTCCAACATTTATCGTGAATTCTCTCTCTCAGAAGGTCTTTGCTGCAGCGGAGGAGGATCCTCTTAGCCTTGGGTGTGTTCAGGTGATGTTTGACTTCTACACAGGTAGGAATCCTATCCGTGCCTCTGCATCATTGAAGGAACGCCAACGATGTCGAAAGGCTCCCCTTCTTCGTTCTGAGCTTCTCGAATCTCATTATCTTCCTGTGAATCGCCTCCCTTTAGAGGTGAGTGATGTTTGTTTGCAGGTTTCCGCGGTGATGAGTAGATGATTTCCACATTTTTCGGGCTGCGTCCGAGCATGTTGTTTAAATTCACAACAGTTTTGCCAGCTATCCTACTGGCCTCCTCAGGTCAAGGATGGAAAGAAGCTCATTCTCCTGTCTTATATAGGGAAAATCCAGCGCCAATACCGGGAAATTTCTTCGGCCAATCAGGGAACGTCCTCATATTTTCGCAGAATAATTCTTTTCCATGCACTGTGGAGTGGATATCCATCCTCTCTGTTAACGTTTTCTGGTCTTTTAACAATATCAATGCCCTCTCTAATTATCCTCGGAAGTATTTTTCTTCTTTTGCTGTTACTTTAGCAACGTCAAACAGAAGAGTGTCCGGGTTCACTCCAGGCATGCTCAGCGAAGGCCGATGGCCTAAACTGTTTGATCTTGGTTGCTCTCTGATGTTCACTCATGCATGTTTTCAGCGCTCTGCATGTTTCACCGATGTCCCATTTGCCGGAAGAGCATGGCACTTGGTACACGCCTTTTGATAGTGACGGTGAAATTTCATCCTTGGTCCGGTTAGGTTTTCAGCTATCTTGGTGATGCAGTTGAATCTTGTCACCACATCATGCTTCCTTAAAGCCCTCGCAATTCTTTCCGAAGTCCCTGCGATGAAGGGGATGGTGACGCAAGCCTTCGGTTGTGGTCTTGAGTCTTCCTCCCTGTCAGGAACAGCGGTGGTTGGCCTCTTCTTTTCTTCCTTCTCGGCCCTTTTTTCAATCATATGAGTGCGGTATCCATTCCTTTGCAGGGCACTTATCAATTGTTTTTTCTCGTTGGCAATAGAATCAGAGTCACATATTTTATATGCTCAGTTGACCAGTGTGTCTAACAGTGAGGTCTTCTGACTGGGATGGTGGTGCGATGCAGAATTAAGGTAGTGTGAGTGAGTGTGTGAGTGTCCGTGTGAGTAGGCTTCCTGTGTACTCTGTGTCCAAGCCTCCCATTCCCTTTATTTCTCTTCACCATGACGTCCAAGTAGGGCAGTTGACGATCCTTTTTTTCCACCTCCATAGTGAAGTAGATGGCTTGATTCCCTGAGTTCAGATGTTTCAGGAACTTTTTTATTCCCCCTCGCCGTGTGACCAAATGACAGAAGTGTCGTCGATATTATCTTAGCCACAGTGAGGGTAGCTTGTCGCAGGACTCCAGTGCCAACAAGAAGAAACACTTCACAACTGCCCAGCAAAGGAATGGATACAGCAATCATATGATCCAAAAATTGGCCGAGAAGAAAGAAAAGAAGAGACAAACCACCGCCGTTCCTGACAGGGAGGAAGACTCCAGACCACAAACAAAGGCTTACGTCACCATCCCCTTCATCCCAGGGACTTGGGAAAGAATTGCTATGGCTTTTAAGGAAGCATGATGTGGTGACCAGATTCAACTCTATCACCAAGATATCTGACAGCGAACGGCAGCCATGATGGAAGTCATTACACCACAGTGTCAAAGGATTTGGCCTCATTGCTAAAAGTGGAGGTAAATTGATCGATGTATTCCTGTCATGATAATCCATGTCGAATGAAGCAAAAAATCAACCCACAAAAGTGTTCACGAGTTAACTCCACTGTTCTGCTGAGACAAAATTTTTGAGTCAGTGTAAACAGCATAAGATATAAAAAGAGACGTTTCAGGCGTGACATGGTGGAATATCATGATTAATTAAATCTGGCAATTTTCCACAAAATAAAATTTTTATGAATACGACCGGTTTCGATGCAACTATATCATCTTCTGGTAACAGTCACCTCCCTCCCCTCCCTCTATCCCCTATTTTCTACCACTCTACCCTTACTTGCTTTTCAGCATATATGTAGATAAAGAAAGATGACTGTTACCAGAAGATGATGTACGAGGGTCATCCGGAGAGTAGTACCCGTTCCTGAAATAAAGACACAAAAGTAAATATTAACAAACATAAAAAATTTTATTTGAAAGAGGATACTTTAAACTACTTCTCAACATAATCTCCAAGCAAATTAAGGCATTTGTCATAACGTGTGACAAGTTTCTGTATTCCTGCTGCATAGTCCTTCGCCGCCAGCTCATTGAGATACAGGGTCACTCCTTCTTTAAGTTCTTCATCGCTGTCAAATCTTTTTCCTGCCAAAAAGTCTTTAAGCTTTGTAAAGAGATGAAAATCTGAAGGGGCCAAGTCCGGGCTATACGGTGGATGGTCGAAAGTTTCCAATTTGAATTGCTGCAAAAGTTTTTGTGTTATCCCAGCTGCATGAGGCCTGGCATTGTCATGAACGAGAATGACACCAGTAGACAATAGACCTCGCCGCCGATTTTGTATTGCCCGCCGTAATTTCTTTAATGTTTCACAATACGCATTGGCATTAATAGTGTCTCCACGGGCCATAAAATCAATAAGCAATACACCTCGTTGATCCCAGAAAATGGTTGCCATGAGTTTCCTGGTGGACAGAACTGTCTTGAATTTTTTTGGTTTGTTTGGTGAATGAGCATGATGCCACTCCATTGACTGTCGTTTACTCTCAGGTGATGCATAACAAACCCATGTTTCGTCACCAGTAATTATGCGAGTCAAGAAAGAGTCTCATTCATCAGAATAACGTCCCAAAAACGTCAGTGCTGCAGCCATACGCTTGGTTTTGTGCTCATCTGTAAGCATGCGAGGGACCCATCTTGCACAAATTTTTGCATAATGCAGATGGTGTTTAACAATTTCATGAACAATTGTTCGAGAAACATTGGGAAAATGCTCACAGATGTCATCAATTGTGACGCGCCGATCGTTCCTCACGAATTCGTCAACTGAGCTCACCAGTTGGTCTGTAATGACAGACGGTCTCCCCGAACGCTCATCGTCGTGTGTGTTCCCCCTCCCCATGTTGAAGTTGCGACACCACCGCCGAACAGACGACTCGTCCATTACATTGTCTCCATACACCTCCTTTAATTGGCGATGAATATCACATGGGCGAACGTTTCTTGCATTGAGGAATTTAACCACTGCCCTCACTTCACAACTGGCGGCGTTCTCAATTTTTTTAAACATTGTAAACAATCACAGAAACAACACAGGCAATGCTAGCGTCACGCAACTTGGCTCAGAGAAGGCAGACAAGCCACTGAAGCTATCTGACCTCGTCCAGCGGCTACTCGCGTCGTCAGCATTTCATGCGGCACGAACGGGTACTACTTTCCGGATGACCCTCGTAGTTGCATCGAAACCGGTCGTATTAATAAAAATTTTATTTTGTGGAGAATTACCAATTTTAATTACGCATAAGATATGATCAAACGACCAAATCTTCTGATGAAAGTGTAGCATTAAAAAGAGTCAAACTTTCGGAAGGAAATGTCAGATTGCACCAAAAAGCACTTAGTGTTGTCAAGGTCAAGGAGAGAGAGAGATGGTCCATCAGTCGATCAATTGATTCATTGTCTCAAATCTGAGGACACATAAACAAGAGATCAATTCAAGCCAGTGATGACACCACAAAGAAGATAAACCCTGCTCACCCACCACTATTGTACACAGGAACGGTGGAAAGTTATGGAATAAATTAGGGTTCTTACGGTGCAGAAAAGAAAAGAAATTGCCAGCCTTGTCGGACCATACTGAACACTGGTTGCGCTTCCTGAGGGGAAGACAGAAGAATTCCACTGGGCACTGAACACAATATACCAGCCAACTGGATGACATAATGGGAAGAATCAATGCAGATGACCTAGCCTATGCTAGACCTTGGAGGAACACAACTGGTAAGAAGAATGACAACCTTCTTTGAAAGCAACGGAGTCACCAGCATGGTTTCCACCCAGGGAGGTCCACAGTTGACCACCTGGCACTTTTAATTTTGAAGGCTGCGGAGGCAATAAACCAAAAATACATGGCGGGCCTTTTTCTGGATATAGAAATAGCTTTTGATCACATTTGGCACAAAGGGATCCTCTACAAGCTGTCGAAGATGCCAGGAGTCATCAATCATACAGCTCATTAACACTTTTCTTTCTGATAGGGTTGCCAGGTTATGAGTTGGCAACATACACTCAACGCCATTTCATCCAACAGCTGGCATACCTCAAGGCACCGTATTGTCTCCCCTGCTCTTTTCCGCATACTGCTGGGACATGTCAACAGATAGAAAACCATTATGAACAGTGGCCACGGCTCAGTACACATGACACGGCCATCTGGACATCAGCTCAGAACCAAGACAGGCAGTGGCATGCTTGTAGGAGCAAGCTAAGGAGCTGGAAGAGTGGTTCCATAAATGAAGATTATGACCGAACCCGGACAAGTCCACCCTTAAAATATTTAAGAGTATGTGTGGTCGAGATGCAGCCGTCGATGTGGTCTGCTAGGAGCAGTTCAGGCAAGGGGGAGAGGGTCTCCGTCGAATGTGGCCTACTCCTTTGTAAGGCCTTTGTACTGCCTGTTATGGAGTATGCCACACTCCCAATCCTTCCCCACAATAATAACGTTAGCATATCGGCCATCCTGCAAAAGAAGGATCCTAAGACAGCTGCATCTTCTGCTACCCACGCTTCCCAGCTCAGAAATCCATCAAGTTTCTAAACTACAGATTCAAACTACAACTTTCAGGCTATCAAGGCATTCTCTAGTATGCGTATATATTGATTGCCATCTGTTTTTAAAGGGTTGAACAAATAGGACAGTTACTCTACTACTTATGCCAGTCTTGTTTCAAAATAAAAGCAGTCGATGCAGACTCTACAGATCGATTCAAACCACTGCTCAATGCCTTTATTTGAGATTGTAAAGGAACATTAAAAATATTATTAGTGACAATAATTTTTATGTGAGGAAACCAACAACTGAGGTCATTTGCACCATTAGGGATGGACAGGTAAGGATGTCAGGTGGAGAGAAACTCTGAGTTGGCATTAGCCTATTCTTAACAAAAGGCACAAAGGGGTCAGCAGTTTAACATCCCATCCGAAAAACCCAATCATCCGATATGTCCGATAATTAAACCCAAACGGCAAGTCTGCATGAGCCCACACAACGGAAAACCTCCAAGTTGGCGGCCATAAGCAATTCGAAAACTAAAAATTCAACTGTGGTTAAGTTATTCATTGGAATGTAAAGAATGCCCGAAGACAACATAATCCTAGAAACCAGAGAGGAGGAGGTCATGAAGTTAATAGACCCCAGTATTTCAAGAATAAAAATTACAAAAATCAGTAGGATTAAAGATAAAGGGATAAGACTTGAATCTGAGAATGCTGACTGGAAAAAAGTTACAAGAGTATCCTTGCATAAAGGAAAACAAGCTAAAAATACAGAAAGTGGAAACAAACAAACTGAGAATGTGTGTAATGGGCATCAAAACAACTATTACCAATGAAGAACCAACGAACAATGAAGAACGGGACCTGATGAGATAGCGGCGCGCGTGTATAAAGAACTGTCGGCTGTAATTGCCCCATATCTAGATATAATATTTAAGAAATCATTAGCAGAAGAAAGCATGCCAAATGGCTGGAAGGTAGCTTCGGTAACACCCATATTTAAAAACGGAGACAGAGAGGACCCCAGTAATTATAGGCCAATATCGCTGACTTCCATTTCCTGTAAGATTCTTGAACACATCATTGTTAGTTCCATAATGAGGCACATCGATAGCCAAGATTTATTAATTAATAACCAACACGGCTTCCGTAAGGGTAGATCCTGCAAAACTCAACTCACACTTTTTGTACATGATATATTGAACTCCGGTGAAAGTAATATTCCAGTTGATGCGATATTCCTAGATTTTAAGAAATCTTTCGATAAAGTCCCTCATTGCAAATTACTGGCGAAATTGGAATCCTATGGAATACACGAAAGTATTATTAACTGGATTAAACAATTCTTAAGTGATCGTGTCCAAACAGTCGTCCTGGACGGTGTATCATCCGATACTGTCAAGGTCACGTCGGGTGTACCACAAGGAAGTGTCATAGGTCCCCTCCTTTTCCTTATTTACATAAATGACCTCAGTACCGTAGTTTTCTTTTCGCCGATGATGCAGTAATTTATGGGGATATCCGAAGTCACGAAGACAGAGTCGTGTTAGCCAACGACCTAGATGCAATTCAAAATTGGTGGGATACATGGCAATTGGAATTAAATTTTTAAAAATGCGTAGTAATACATTTTTGGGAAAAGAATAATTCCCTCCCTTATAGTTATAAAGTGAAACAAACCAAAATCGCGAGGGTAGATTCCTTTAAATACTTGGGTGTAACAATTACTCACGATCTGACCTGGGGAAAACACATACGAGAAATATGCGGTCGTCCTAATAAAAAATTGGGATTTGTGAAAAGAGTGCTAGGTAAATGTGACGAAAAGGTGAAAGAACGATGTTTCCTTGCCTTGGTCAGGCCCCACCTAGAGTATGCTGCCAGTATATGGGATCCTCATAATATAAATTTGGTTTCGGAATTAGATCGAGTTCAGCGGAGGGGGGCTAGATTTGTCAAACATTGTTATGACCAACTCAGCAGCGTATCCACTTTGCTAGACAATTTAGGTTGGGATTCTCTTACACAGCGGCGTTTCCAATATAGATTAAACTTATTAAAAACATTTAAAGATGGGCCCTTTTATGATGACATCAAGGATATAATACGAACCCCAACATATTACGGTCGAAGGGATCACGAATATAAGACTAGAGAGATAGACTGCAAGACTGACAGGTTTAAAATGTCATTTTTTCCAAGAACGACAAGTTCTTGGAAAAAATATATATATACTATATATATATACTATATATATATATATTATATATATTTATGCGGGTCGCGGTGGTCCAGTGGGTAGAGCGTTGGACTGCTGACCACAGGGTCCCGGGTTCGATTCCCGGGCAAGGCACTTTGGGCACCTGCAGCTCCACCCAAGCTAGTTGATTTTTCGGGTGCCAGATCTTCCTGGGAAACCATAACCGGCACAGGGAAAGGAACTGGCCCCCTACTGTCATAATGTGTGAATATTCACACGCCGTCGGGCTTGGTACACGGGTGAGCTCTACCATTACCTACTAAACCGACCTTCGGGTTTACTACTGTGTTTTTATATATATTTATACACACACACACATATTTACTCGTAAAACATATTTCTCAATAACTGTGTCATCCTAAGAAAATGAAAGCTATAACCACATTATATCACCTAAATGGTAAAAACCTACACTAATGTATACTATATTTTAGAGCATATATAGAAGAAAATGAAAAGTATTATTACTTAATTTTACCAAAATGGTTCAAAATCCACATTAATGTCACATTAATCCCGCAATTATTGTAATTAAATGAATTAATAAATTAATATATCATTACATTAGGCTGTTTTGAACCTCAAATTACCAAGTATGTTCAGAAATGTATCCCTAAAAAAAAATATCAAGCATCTACATTCCTTGTTGCAAAAATTGTAGTCTTCTTTGAAACTATACTGTATCCGAAATAAATTGGATTTAAACATCATAGTTTTTGTCTGATTAATATTGAATTCACTGCCCAGAAGGCTAAATACACCAACTACTTGAATGTGTGCACTCACCGAATTCTCTGACTCTTCATTGTCAGATCGATGACTCACACATTCCTGCATTGAGGTGCATGGAGGAAGGCCAAGTCCGAAGAAGATAGACCCTCTTTTGGCCCCAAGAAATTCAATTAGTTCCTCCAGAAGTGCGGGATTTTGATATTCGAGGATTTGCTGGTAGAAAGAGGTGTCTGAGGGTTGTTTCGGCTTCCCTCTTGTAGTCTGATCTCTTAAGACCACAACCGTAGACCCTTTGTCTGCGGAAACAATAATGATATTATGATTTTTCATTAAAGTACTTAGTTCTAAGGATTTGGTTGGAGATCGCGACTTTGTCCTGCCTTTTTTATGGAAAAGTGTACCACACCTCTTCTCGCTAGACCGTGGACCGTGTTCGTCGGAAGTGTTTTGGTCCGTGTTGGTCCAAAACACATTCGAGGTAGCTAAACTATTCCACCTGCTCTATTTCTCCCCTTCTATTTTAATGTTAAGCTTAGCCTTTTTCTTCCTGGAAAATCGCATATACTTTGTTTTATTAATATTGATTCTCATCCCATATCTATCGCACTGAGCCTCCAATTCACTTAGCAATGCTTGCAACCCCTTGGCTGACTGAACAACTAATGCTTGGTCATTAGCAAACCTAACCGATTTTACCAAATCCCCTCCGACTTTAATTCCTACTTCCAGTTCTTCCCATGCCTCTTTAATCATTTCCTCTACATATACGTTGAACAGTACCGGTGACAATGGGCAACCCTGCCTTACACCTCTTCCTAACACTGCCCATCCGGACTCTCCGTTCCCCACTCGCCCCTGAGCAGTCTGAGACATGTACAGGTTGAGGATCAGTCTCCTGTCCCTCCAATCCATTCCTATTTTCTGCAATACACGCATTAATTTTTCCCAATTCACTCTATCAAACGCTTTTTCGAAATCTACAAAACAGGCAAAAACGTCCTGGTTGTATTCTATATTCCTCTCAATTAGTGATCTCATTACTGCAATGGCATCACGCGTACCTCTTCCCTTCCTAAATCCAAACTGATCATCCCCTAAGTAATCATTTGCCTTACTCTCTATCCTTTTGTTAATGATCCTGAGGATAACTTTAGCTGCGAGGGATATTAAGCTTATTGTTCTGTATTCCTAACATGATATAGCCTTTACCTTTTTCGGAATTGGAACTAACAGTGATCTCACAAAAACTTCCGGCCAGAATACTTCCTCATAGATACTACGAATCAGTCCATATAGGGCCTTCTTCCCATATTTTCCTAAACTTGTCAATAGTTCCACAGGAATGTTGTCTACCCGCACGGCCTTATTCGCTTTCAATTGCTTTATATATATTTATATATACTATCTTGATCAAAAAGTTCCCGGAATAACCACCGTGTGGCGCTCCAATCGTTCCTAATTGAGTTCTGTTTTTTTTGTTAAATTGGTACATCTGTTGTTGATATTCCCTTTAAATCTTAGTGTCATAACTTGACATTTGCAAAAGTTACGTAGCCAAGAGTACATCTATCTCTGTGTGTGTTGGCGAATTTTTACAATTGCAGAAATGGATTTAAATTTGCAACAACGAACTCGTATTAAATTTTGCGTAAAAAACGGATTTAGTGGCGCACGGACGTTGGAAATGTTGGAAAAGTGTTTCGGCAACGATTCTCTAAAAAAAACGGTCGTTTACCAGTGGCACGAGCGGTTCAGAAGTGGTCGTGAGTCAATCGAAGATGATGAACGCAGTGGCAGACCATCGACATCGAAAGTCGGTGAAAATTTTGATAAGGTAAAAGAAATGTTGGTCAATAACCGCAAATTAACCATCAGAGAAATAGCGGAGGACATGAACATTGCCTATGGATCCGCCCAAGACATTGTGGTTAATGATTTGGGTTTCCGTCGTGCAGCAGCAAAGTTGGTGCCAAAAGACCTCAATTTCATGCAAAAAAGAGACCGTGTTGACGTCGCAAAAGACATGATTTGCGAGGTTGAATCCGATCCCACATTCATCAAAAGGATCATTACTGGAGACGAGACGTGGGTTTATGAGTACGACACGCAATCCAGACATCAGGCAAGTGAATGGCGTTCACCAAATGAGCCGAGACCAAAAAAACCACGTCGTTTTCAGTCAAATAAGAAGGCAATGCTGACGGTTTTCATGGATTACAATGGTGTAGTGCATCATGAATTTTTGCCAGAAGACCAGACAGTAAACAAAGAGTATTATTTGGGCGTTATGAGACGTTTGCGTGAAGCAATTTGCCGAAAGAGACCAGAAATGTGGGCAGAAAACTCGTGGATTTTGCACCATGGTAACGCTCCGTCGCACAGTGCTACCATTATTCGTAATTTTTTGACGAAAAATGCAACAAAGACCATCTACAGCCACCGAATTCACCTGATTTGGCTCTATGTGACTTCTTTCTGTTCAATCGAGTTAAAAAACCATTACGGGGAACGCGTTTTAGCAGCCGAGAGGAAGTAATGGAAAAATCGCAGGAAGCACTGATGGACATACCGAAAACCGAATATCAAAAATGTTTCGAGGATTGGATCAAGCGCTGGCATAAGTGTGTTGCAGTCGATGGGGATTACTTTGAAGGGGACAATATAGATTTAGATGAATAAACTTGTATTTTTAATTTTCTGAATAAATTCCGGGAACTTTTTGATCAAGGTAGTATGTGTGTATATATATATATATATATATATATATATATATATATATATATATATATATATATATATATATATATATATATGTATATATATATATATATATATATATATATATATATATATATATATATATATATATATATATATATATATATATATATATATATATATATATATATATATATATATATATATATATAAGGTAAGGCAATGGTCTGCCACTGCGTTCATCATCTTTGATTGACTCACGACCACTTCTGAACCGCTCGTTCCACTGGTAAACGACCATTTTTTTAGAGAATCGTTGCCGAAACACTTTTCCAATATTTCCAACGTCCGTGCGCCACAAAATCCGTTTTTTACGCGAAATTTAATACAAGTTCGTTGTTGCAAATTTAAATCCATTTCTGCAATTGTAAAAAATCGCACCACACACAGAGATAGATGTACTCTTGGCTACGTAACTTTGGCAAATGTCAAGTTATGACACTAAGATTTAAAGGGAATATCAAGAACAGATGTACCAATTTAACAAAAAAAACAGAACTCAAATCGGAACGATGGGAGCGCCACACGGTGGTTATTCCGGGAACTTTTTGATCAAGGTAGTATTTATATATATATATATATATATTTTCAAATAATAATTATAAATTTAATAATAATAATTAATATATTTTAATAATAAATTAAAATCCCGGATAAGGAAATATTTTTACTTACGTGATCTGCTCAAAAACCGCCTTCCCCACATGTCCGGTTTTCGCCTTTTATGTGTTTTCCTATCCCCTTTCCTTATACCTATTTCTGTTTGAATAAATATTTGTGCGCCGTATGGCTATATTTTCAAGTTTGAATATATATATATATATATAATATATATATATATATATATATATATATATATATATATATATATATATATATATATATATATATATATATATATATATATATATATATATATATATATAAACGACAGCCAACGAGGGGTTTCGTAATTTTAAATAAAGGGGTAGGAAGAAGCGTAGTCAACACAGAGCAAGCGACAGATAGAATTTTACTCGTAGAGATTAAAGCAGAGCCGACGAACTTGGTCATTATTCAGGTATACATGCCACCGACCCACCACAAGGAGGAAGAAGTCGATAGGATGTACTATTAGTTAGAGGATATAATCGCGCGTGTTCCTGCAGGGAAACATTTGATAGTGATGGGGGATTGGAATGCGACTATGGGCGAAGGTAGAGATGGTGGTGAGGGTGGGGACTATGGGTTAGGCACAAGGAATGAACGCGGGGATAAAGCGATTGAATTCTGCAGGAGACAGGGGTTAGTTATCACCAACACATGGTTTAGACATCACAAAAGGCGAAGGTATAAATAGAAAATGCCAGGGGACTCAGAAAGTTATCAGTTAGATTATATTATGGTTAGGAACAGGTTTAGGAACAGTGTGATAAATTCGCACAGTTTTCCAGGAACGGATGCGGACTCTGACCACAATTTAGTTTTTATGAAATGCAACGTCCGTTTCAAGAAGATAAGGCAAGGGCGGCGGGTTAGGAAATGGAAAGTAGAAGCATTAAATAGAGTAACGAGGAAGGAGTATCAGCAGGCTGTAGAGAAAATAATGGATGACGGTAAAGAACTGAGTACAATCGAAGAAAAATGGGAAGGTATCAAGCAAGGGATATCTGAAGCAGCAAAAGGCACTATAGGAACCGTTAAGGGGAAAAGAATAAGGAAACCATGGGTCACGGATGAGATGATTGCAAAGATGGATGAGAGAAGAAGATGGAAGAATGTAAACACAGAGTCAGGCAAAATGAAGTACAAAGAGTTAAATAATAAATTGAAAAGGGCCACAAATAAAGAAAAAGAAGAATGGTGGAAAACGCAATGCGTGGATATGGAAAGTTTACAGAAGAAGGGAAAATTGGTGCTCTATACAGCAAGGTTAAGTTATTATCGGGAAGTAAGAAGGTAAAATCGGTGCTAACAGTTAAAGATAAGTGGGGTAAGATAATAGTTGAACCAGGAAAAATCCAAGAGAGATGGAAGGAATATATAGAAACACTGTATGGTAAAGAACTTAGGCCGACAAGGTTAGACATAGGAAAGGAACATGACGTAGAAGAAGATAGCTTAGGTCCAGCCATACTCGACGATGAAATAGAAACGGCATTATAGGAGATGAAAACAAATAAGGCCGTGGGGATGGACAACATACCTGTGGAACTGTTGAAATGTTTAGGAAAATGCGGGAAGAAAGCCCTATATGAACTGATTCGTAGTATCTCTGAAGAAGGAATCTGGCCGGAAGATTTTGTGAGATCGGTGTTACTTCCTCTTCCAAAAAAGGCAAAAGGTGCGTCATGTGAGGATTACAGAGCAATAAGTTTGATATCCCACGCAGCTAAAGTTAATCTCAGGATCATCAACAAAAGGATAGAGGGTAAGGCAAATGAATACTTAGGTGATGATCAGTTTGGGTTTAGGAAGGGAAGAGGTACGCGTGATGCCATTGCAGCCATGAGATCAATAATTAAAAGGAATATAGAATACAACCAAGACGTTTTTGCCTGTTTTTTAGATTTCGAAAAAGCGTTTGATAGAGTGAATTGGGAAAAATTAATGTGTGTATAGTCACATAATATTTATTTGATAGTTGTGCCCATCCAAAAATCTACCTTAAACGGTAGATTAACAAATAATATTACACGTATATATATATATATATATATATATATATATATATATATATATATATATATATATATAAATATATATTTACTACCTTGAACAAAAAGTTCCCGGAATAACCACCGTGTGGCGGTCCCATCGTTCCGATTTGAGTTCTGTTTTTTTTGTTAAATTGGTACATCTGTTGTTGATATTCCCTTTAAATCTTATTGTCATAACTTGACCTTTGCCAAAGTTACGTAGCCAAGAGTACATCTATCTCTGTGTGTTTTGGCGATTTTTTACAATGGCAGAAATGGATTTAAATTTGCAACAACGAACTGGTATTAAATTTTGCGTAAAAAACGGATTTAGTGGCGCACGGACGTTGGAAATGTTGGAAAAGTGTTTCGGCAACGATTCTCTAAAAAAAACGGTCGTTTACCAGTGGCACGAGCGGTTCAGAAGTGGTCGTGAGTCAATCGAAGATGATGAACGCAGTGGCAGACCATCGACATCGAAAATCGGTGAAAAAATTGATAAAGTAAAAGAAATGATGGTCAATAACCGAAATTAACCATCAGTTGGGTTGGGTTGGGTTGGGTTGGGTTGGGTTGGGTTGGGTTTGGGTTGGGTTTGGGTTGGGGTAGGGTTGGGGTTGGGTTGGGTTGGGTTGGGTCGGGTCGGGTCGGGTCGGGTCGGGTCGGGTCGGGTCGGGTCGGGTCGGGTCGGGTCGGGTCGGGTCGGGTCGGGTCGGGTCGGGTCGGGTCGGGTCGGGTCGGGTCGGGTCGGGTCGGGTCGGGTCGGGTCGGGTCGGGTCGGGTCGGGTCGGGTCGGGTCGGGTCGGGTCGGGTCGGGTCGGGTCGGGTCGGGTCGGGTCGGGTCGGGTCGGGTCGGGTCGGGTCGGGTCGGGTCGGGTCGGGTCGGGTCGGGTCGGGTCGGGTCGGGTCGGGTCGGGTTGGGTTGGGTTGGGTTTGGGTTGGGTTGGGTTGGGTTGGGTTGGGTTGGGTTGGGTTGGGTTGGGTTGGGTTGGGTTGGGTTGGGTTGGGTTGGGTTGGGTTGGGTTGGGTTGGGTTGGGTTGGGTTGGGTTGGGTTGGGTTGGGTTGGGGTGGGTTGGGTTGGGGTGGGTTGGGGTGGGTTGGGTTGGGTTGGGTTGGGTTGGGTTGGGTTGGGTTGGGTTGGGTTGGGTTGGGTTGGGTTGGGTTGGGTTGGGTTGGGATGGGTTGGGTTGGGTTGGGTTGGGTTGGGTTTGGGTTGGGTTTGGGTTGGGTTGGGTTGGGTTTGGGTTGGGTTGGGTTGGGTTGGGTTGGGTTGGGTTGGGTTGGGTTGGGTTGGGTTGGGTTGGGTTGGG